>JAGEOH010000778.1:0-28373 GCA_032207245.1 Pardosa pseudoannulata | reverse complement strand
CTATAATAAATGAAAGAAACTAATTTTGAGTAACGGAACTCCTTTACCTTGCAGGGAAAATAATTTGAAAGTAGCCTGATAACTTTCAAACCGGCAACTCTAGTATGGTACGGTAAGTTCCGTCTGGAATTTACGAAAAGGGTGACTGTTTTGAAAGGGAAAAGGGTGGCCGGTGGATGGGTTAAAACTGATATACCTATTTCAGAAATTGGGTGTTTATGTTTTATGTAACATACAATGCTACAGTTCTCTTTTCATGTATTTTATTTGTATAAGTCGGAAGATTATCAGCTATGACACTGATATTCAATAATTCTAAACAATCCTTACATTTATAGGTAGTCTGAGAGACAATGATTATTTGGATGAAACCCCGTGGGTTGAAGAATTCCATTAAGAAATTCTATCGAAGATTGATGTATAGAAGGTGCAAGAGAAAAGAATATTGAGCTATAACAGAAGTCTCTCGATCAAGACAGCATATCTTGTTAACATAGTCACCCTTGGAATTGATTTGCCTTTGAAATAGAAGGTGAAGTACAGCATTTTTATCTATTATAGTTTGTTTTTAAGCTATTTTTGAAATAGCTTCCTACTTTGCAGTAACATGTTAATATCAATGCGTGGTGTTTTGTATTTAAATTTTTTAAAAGTTTCTTGTTTAAACCTCTTTTCTAATGTAATTGTAAGAATTTTTAATTGAAGTAAATGAGATTTTCAATTGGGTCTAGTTGTTAATTAGCCATTACTGCGAGAATTTCTAGTTAATTATACATTCGGATAATGAGTTGTAATATTTATATTTTTTAAAAGCTTATTCTAACAAATATTTTTTCTGCATGTTGACTATTCTTAGGTTTTGTGCTCTACTGCAGAAAAGAATTTATATTAGGCTGAAAATACTTCACGTGAATTCCAGTAGGAAACTGGATTTGAGATGGTCATATGAAATAGACTGCATTTCCTGCTGATATACAACAGTTTATCAGCGTAGACTGGTTTAGCGTTAGTTCGAAGACTGTTAGACACGGTAATATCGCATTACTGTTGTAAAAACACTTTAAACTTTTGTGCTGTGTGAAGATTTTGTTTATGTGCTTACCCCTCTACTATACACATGGATAATTTGCATTTTCCAAATTCAACACGTTCGCTGCCGCACCTGACGTCATATAATGCAGTATCCCCTATAATTGATCACGCGCCTGAGCGCGTGGATATTAAGCTGCTTGGGGAGCTATCGACTTATTCCATTTCTATCAGATTGTTATCAGATATAGAATTGTTTATCACTTTGTAAAATAGTTAAATAAAAAATTTTTAACTAAGACTTCGCATTTATTTTAAAATTTTTACATGGTATACAGTGTTAATATTTTGAATATTGCTGCTGTTTAGTTATTCATTATCTGGTGTTAAGGGCCTAAAGCAGATTCCGAAGTCATTTTGACTGTTTTTACTTTCAAATTAGAGAAACTATGTATATGACACCACTTCTTAGAATTTGGACATTTTGAACATTAATAAACTCAGTTATATACAACTTGTGATGTGATGTGATGTGATGTGATGTGATGTGATGTGATGTGATGTGATGTGATGTGATGTGATGTGATGTGATGTGATGTGATGTGATGTGATGTGATGTGATGTGATGTGATGTGATGTGATGTGATGTGATGTGATGTGATGTGATGTGATGTGATGTGATGTGATGTGATGTGATGTGATGTGATGTGATGTGATGTGATGTGATGTGATGTGATGTGATGTGATGTGATGTGATGTGATGTGATGTGATGTGATGTGATGTGATGTGATGTGATGTGATGTGATGTGATGTGATGTGATGTGATGTGATGTGATGTGATGTGATGTGATGTGATGTGATGTGATGTGATGTGATGTGATGTGATGTGATGTGATGTGATGTGATGTGATGTGATGTGATGTGATGTGATGTGATGTGATGTGATGTGATGTGATGTGATGTGATGTGATGTGATGTGATGTGATGTGATGTGATGTGATGTGATGTGATGTGATGTGATGTGATGTGATGTGATGTGATGTGATGTGATGTGATGTGATGTGATGTGATGTGATGTGATGTGATGTGATGTGATGTGATGTGATGTGATGTGATGTGATGTGATGTGATGTGATGTGATGTGATGTGATGTGATGTGATGTGATGTGATGTGATGTGATGTGATGTGATGTGATGTGATGTGATGTGATGTGATGTGATGTGATGTGATGTGATGTGATGTGATGTGATGTGATGTGATGTGATGTGATGTGATGTGATGTGATGTGATGTGATGTGATGTGATGTGATGTGATTGTGATGTGATGTGATGTGATGTGATGTGATGTGATGTGATGTGATGTGATGTGATGTGATGTGATGTGATGTGATGTGATGTGATGTGATGTGATGTGATGTGATGATGTGATGTGATGTGATGTGATGTGATGTGATGTGATGTGATGTGATGTGATGTGATGTGATGTGATGTGATGTGATGTGATGTGATGTGATGTGATGTGATGTGATGTGATGTGATGTGATGTGATGTGATGTGATGTGATGTGATGTGATGTGATGTGATGTGATGTGATGTGATGTGATGTGATGTGATGTGATGTGATGTGATGTGATGTGATGTGATGTGATGTGATGTGATGTGATGTGATGTGATGTGATGTGATGTGATGTGATGTGATGTGATGTGATGTGATGTGATGTGATGTGATGTGATGTGATGTGATGTGATGTGATGTGATGTGATGTGATGTGATGTGATGTGATGTGATGTGATGTGATGTGATGTGATGTGATGTGATGTGATGTGATGTGATGTGATGTGATGTGATGTGATGTGATGTGATGTGATGTGATGTGATGTGATGTGATGTGATGTGATGTGATGTGATGTGATGTGATGTGATGTGATGTGATGTGATGTGATGTGATGTGATGTGATGTGATGTGATGTGATGTGATGTGATGTGATGTGATGTGATGTGATGTGATGTGATGTGATGTGATGTGATGTGATGTGATGTGATGTGATGTGATGTGATGTGATGTGATGTGATGTGATGTGATGTGATGTGATGTGATGTGATGTGATGTGATGTGATGTGATGTGATGTGATGTGATGTGATGTGATGTGATGTGATGTGATGTGATGTGATGTGATGTGATGTGATGTGATGTGATGTGATGTGATGTGATGTGATGTGATGTGATGTGATGTGATGTGATGTGATGTGATGTGATGTGATGTGATGTGATGTGATGTGATGTGATGTGATGTGATGTGATGTGATGTGATGTGATGTGATGTGATGTGATGTGATGTGATGTGATGTGATGTGATGTGATGTGATGTGATGTGATGTGATGTGATGTGATGTGATGTGATGTGATGTGATGTGATGTGATGTGATGTGATGTGATGTGATGTGATGTGATGTGATGTGATGTGATGTGATGTGATGTGATGTGATGTGATGTGATGTGATGTGATGTGATGTGATGTGATGTGATGTGATGTGATGTGATGTGATGTGATGTGATGTGATGTGATGTGATGTGATGTGATGTGATGTGATGTGATGTGATGTGATGTGATGTGATGTGATGTGATGTGATGTGATGTGATGTGATGTGATGTGATGTGATGTGATGTGATGTGATGTGATGTGATGTGATGTGATGTGATGTGATGTGATGTGATGTGATGTGATGTGATGTGATGTGATGTGATGTGATGTGATGTGATGTGATTGATGTGATGTGATGTGATGTGATGTGATGTGATGTGATGTGATGTGATGTGATGTGATGTGATGTGATGTGATGTGATGTGATGTGATGTGATGTGATGTGATGTGATGTGATGTGATGTGATGTGATGTGATGTGATGTGATGTGATGTGATGTGATGTGATGTGATGTGATGTGATGTGATGTGATGTGATGTGATGTGATGTGATGTGATGTGATGTGATGTGATGTGATGTGATGTGATGTGATGTGATGTGATGTGATGTGATGTGATGTGATGTGATGTGATGTGATGTGATGTGATGTGATGTGATGTGATGTGATGTGATGTGATGTGATGTGATGTGATGTGATGTGATGTGATGTGATGTGATGTGATGTGATGTGATGTGATGTGATGTGATGTGATGTGATGTGATGTGATGTGATGTGATGTGATGTGATGTGATGTGATGTGATGTGATGTGATGTGATGTGATGTGATGTGATGATGATGTGATGTGATGTGATGTGATGTGATGTGATGTGATGTGATGTGATGTGATGTGATGTGATGTGATGATGATGTGATGTGATGGATGTGATGTGATGTGATGTGATGTGATGTGATGTGATGTGATGTGATGTGATGTGATGTGATGTGATGTGATGTGATGTGATGTGATGTGATGTGATGTATTGATGTGATGTGATGTGATGTGATGTGATGTGATGTGATGTGATGTGATGTGATGTGATGTGATGTGATGTGATGTGATGTGATGTGATGTGATGTGATGTGATGGATGTGATGTGATGTGATGTGATGTGATGTGATTGATGTGATGTGATGTGATGTGATGTGATGTGATGTGATGTGATGTGATGTGATGTGATTGATGTGATTGATGTGATGTGATGTGATGTGATGTGATGTGATGTGATGTGATGTGATGTTGTGAAATGGATGTGATGTGATGTGATGTGATGATGTGATGTGATGTTGATGTGATGTGATGTGATGTGATGTGATGATGTGATGTGATATGTGATGTGATGTGATGTGATGTGATGTGATGTGATGTGATGTGATGTGATTTGATGTGATGTGATGTGATGTGATGTGATATGATGTGATGTGATGTGATGTGATGTGATGTGATGTGATGTGATGTGATGTGATGTGATGTGATGTGATGTGATGTGATGTGATTATGTGATGTGATGTGATGTGATGTGATGTGATGTGATGTGATGTGATGTGATGTGATGTGATGTGATGTGATGTGATGTGATGTGATGTGATGTGATGTGATGTGATGTGATGTGATGTGATGTGATGTGATTGATGTGATGTGATTAGGATGTGATGTGATGTGATGTGATGTGATGTGAATGATGTGATGTGATGTGATGTGATGTGATGTGATGATTTATGTGATGTGATGTGATGTGATGTGATGTGATGTGATGTGATGTGATGTGATGTGATGTGATTGATGTGATGTGATGTGATTATGTGATGTGATTGAGTGATGTGATGTATTGTGATGTGATGTGATTGATGTGATGTGATGTGATGTGATGTGATGTGATGTGATGTGATGTGATGTGATGTGATGTGATGTGATGTGATGTGATGTGATGTGAGATGTGATGTGATGTGATGTGATTGGATGTGATGTGTTGTGATGTGATGTGATGTGATTATGGCTGTGATGTGGTATGTGATGCTGATGTGATGTGATATGTGATGTGATGTGATGTGATGCTATTGTGTATGTGATGTAGGCTGTGATGTGATGTGATGTGATGTGATGTGATGTGATGTGATGTGATGTGATGTGATGTGATGTGATGTGATGTGATGTGATGCTTCCAGCCGCTATATTAGGCTCCGCTGCGTAGCAATGCTATTCCAGCCGCTATATTAGGCTCCGCTGCGTAGCAATGCTATTCCAGCCGCTATATTAGGCTCCGCTGCGTAGCAATGCTATTCCAGCCGCTATATTAGGCTCCGCTGCGTAGCAATGCTATTCCAGCCGCTATATTAGGCTCCGCTGCGTAGCAATGCTATTCCAGCCGCTATATTAGGCTCCGCTGCGTAGCAATGCTATTCCAGCCGCTATATTAGGCTCCGCTGCGTAGCAATGCTATTCCAGCCGCTATATTAGGCTCCGCTGCGTAGCAATGCTATTCCAGCCGCTATATTAGGCTCCGCTGCGTAGCAATGCTATTCCAGCCGCTATATTAGGCTCCGCTGCGTAGCAATGCTATTCCAGCCGCTATATTAGGCTCCGCTGCGTAGCAATGCTATTCCAGCCGCTATATTAGGCTCCGCTGCGTAGCAATGCTATTCCAGCCGCTATATTAGGCTCCGCTGCGTAGCAATGCTATTCCAGCCGCTATATTAGGCTCCGCTGCGTAGCAATGCTATTCCAGCCGCTATATTAGGCTCCGCTGCGTAGCAATGCTATTCCAGCCGCTATATTAGGCTCCGCTGCGTAGCAATGCTATTCCAGCCGCTATATTAGGCTCCGCTGCGTAGCAATGCTATTCCAGCCGCTATATTAGGCTCCGCTGCGTAGCAATGCTATTCCAGCCGCTATATTAGGCTCCGCTGCGTAGCAATGCTATTCCAGCCGCTATATTAGGCTCCGCTGCGTAGCAATGCTATTCCAGCCGCTATATTAGGCTCCGCTGCGTAGCAATGCTATTCCAGCCGCTATATTAGGCTCCGCTGCGTAGCAATGCTATTCCAGCCGCTATATTAGGCTCCGCTGCGTAGCAATGCTATTCCAGCCGCTATATTAGGCTCCGCTGCGTAGCAATGCTATTCCAGCCGCTATATTAGGCTCCGCTGCGTAGCAATGCTATTCCAGCCGCTATATTAGGCTCCGCTGCGTAGCAATGCTATTCCAGCCGCTATATTAGGCTCCGCTGCGTAGCAATGCTATTCCAGCCGCTATATTAGGCTCCGCTGCGTAGCAATGCTATTCCAGCCGCTATATTAGGCTCCGCTGCGTAGCAATGCTATTCCAGCCGCTATATTAGGCTCCGCTGCGTAGCGCTATTCCAGCCGCTATATTAGGCTCCGCTGCGTAGCAATGCTATTCCAGCCGCTATATTAGGCTCCGCTGCGTAGCAATGCTATTCCAGCCGCTATATTAGGCTCCGCTGCGTAGCAATGCTATTCCAGCCGCTATATTAGGCTCCGCTGCGTAGCAATGCTATTCCAGCCGCTATATTAGGCTCCGCTGCGTAGCAATGCTATTCCAGCCGCTATATTAGGCTCCGCTGCGTAGCAATGCTATTCCAGCCGCTATATTAGGCTCCGCTGCGTAGCAATGCTATTCCAGCCGCTATATTAGGCTCCGCTGCGTAGCAATGCTATTCCAGCCGCTATATTAGGCTCCGCTGCGTAGCAATGCTATTCCAGCCGCTATATTAGGCTCCGCTGCGTAGCAATGCTATTCCAGCCGCTATATTAGGCTCCGCTGCGTAGCAATGCTATTCCAGCCGCTATATTAGGCTCCGCTGCGTAGCAATGCTATTCCAGCCGCTATATTAGGCTCCGCTGCGTAGCAATGCTATTCCAGCCGCTATATTAGGCTCCGCTGCGTAGCAATGCTATTCCAGCCGCTATATTAGGCTCCGCTGCGTAGCAATGCTATTCCAGCCGCTATATTAGGCTCCGCTGCGTAGCAATGCTATTCCAGCCGCTATATTAGGCTCCGCTGCGTAGCAATGCTATTCCAGCCGCTATATTAGGCTCCGCTGCGTAGCAATGCTATTCCAGCCGCTATATTAGGCTCCGCTGCGTAGCAATGCTATTCCAGCCGCTATATTAGGCTCCGCTGCGTAGCAATGCTATTCCAGCCGCTATATTAGGCTCCGCTGCGTAGCAATGCTATTCCAGCCGCTATATTAGGCTCCGCTGCGTAGCAATGCTATTCCAGCCGCTATATTAGGCTCCGCTGCGTAGCAATGCTATTCCAGCCGCTATATTAGGCTCCGCTGCGTAGCAATGCTATTCCAGCCGCTATATTAGGCTCCGCTGCGTAGCAATGCTATTCCAGCCGCTATATTAGGCTCCGCTGCGTAGCAATGCTATTCCAGCCGCTATATTAGGCTCCGCTGCGTAGCAATGCTATTCCAGCCGCTATATTAGGCTCCGCTGCGTAGCAATGCTATTCCAGCCGCTATATTAGGCTCCGCTGCGTAGCAATGCTATTCCAGCCGCTATATTAGGCTCCGCTGCGTAGCAATGCTATTCCAGCCGCTATATTAGGCTCCGCTGCGTAGCAATGCTATTCCAGCCGCTATATTAGGCTCCGCTGCGTAGCAATGCTATTCCAGCCGCTATATTAGGCTCCGCTGCGTAGCAATGCTATTCCAGCCGCTATATTAGGCTCCGCTGCGTAGCAATGCTATTCCAGCCGCTATATTAGGCTCCGCTGCGTAGCAATGCTATTCCAGCCGCTATATTAGGCTCCGCTGCGTAGCAATGCTATTCCAGCCGCTATATTAGGCTCCGCTGCGTAGCAATGCTATTCCAGCCGCTATATTAGGCTCCGCTGCGTAGCAATGCTATTCCAGCCGCTATATTAGGCTCCGCTGCGTAGCAATGCTATTCCAGCCGCTATATTAGGCTCCGCTGCGTAGCAATGCTATTCCAGCCGCTATATTAGGCTCCGCTGCGTAGCAATGCTATTCCAGCCGCTATATTAGGCTCCGCTGCGTAGCAATGCTATTCCAGCCGCTATATTAGGCTCCGCTGCGTAGCAATGCTATTCCAGCCGCTATATTAGGCTCCGCTGCGTAGCAATGCTATTCCAGCCGCTATATTAGGCTCCGCTGCGTAGCAATGCTATTCCAGCCGCTATATTAGGCTCCGCTGCGTAGCAATGCTATTCCAGCCGCTATATTAGGCTCCGCTGCGTAGCAATGCTATTCCAGCCGCTATATTAGGCTCCGCTGCGTAGCAATGCTATTCCAGCCGCTATATTAGGCTCCGCTGCGTAGCAATGCTATTCCAGCCGCTATATTAGGCTCCGCTGCGTAGCAATGCTATTCCAGCCGCTATATTAGGCTCCGCTGCGTAGCAATGCTATTCCAGCCGCTATATTAGGCTCCGCTGCGTAGCAATGCTATTCCAGCCGCTATATTAGGCTCCGCTGCGTAGCAATGCTATTCCAGCCGCTATATTAGGCTCCGCTGCGTAGCAACGCTATTCCAGCCGCTATATTAGGCTCCGCTGCGTGCCAATGCTATTGCAGCCGCTATATTAGGCTCCGCTGCGTGCCAATGCTATTGCAGCCGCTATATTAGGCTCCGCTGCGTGCCAATGCTATTGCAGCCGCTATATTAGGCTCCGCTGCGTGCCAATGCTATTGCAGCCGCTATATTAGGCTCCGCTGCGTAGCAACAGCGTTCCAGCCGCTATATTAGGCTCCGCTGCGTAGCGCTATTGCAGCCGCTATATTAGGCTCCGCTGCGTGCCAATGCTATTGCAGCCGCTATATTAGGCTCCGCTGCGTGCCAATGCTATTGCAGCCGCTATATTAGGCTCCGCTGCGTGCCAATGCTATTGCCAGCCGCTATATTAGGCTCCGCTGCGTGCCAATGCTATTGCAGCCGCTATATTAGGCTCCGCTGCGTGCCAATGCTATTGCAGCCGCTATATTAGGCTCCGCTGCGTGCCAATGCTATTGCAGCCGCTATATTAGGCTCCGCTGCGTGCCAATGCTATTGCAGCCGCTATATTAGGCTCCGCTGCGTGCCAATGCTATTGCAGCCGCTATATTAGGCTCCGCTGCGTGCCAATGCTATTGCAGCCGCTATATTATTACGCTCCGCTGCGTGCCAATGCTATTGCAGCCGCTATATTAGGCTCCGCTGCGTGCCAATGCTATTGCAGCCGCTATATTAGGCTCCGCTGCGTGCCAATGCTATTGCAGCCGCTATATTAGGCTCCGCTGCGTGCCAATGCTATTGCAGCCGCTATATTAGTGGCCCGCTGCGTGGCAACGCTATACCAAAGCCGCTATATTAGGCTCCGCTGCGTGCCAATGCTATTGCAGCCGCTAATATTAGGCTCCGCTGCGTGGGGCAACGCTATTCCAGCCGCTATATTAGGGCTCCCGCTGCGTGGCAAACGCCTAATTCCACCGCTATATTAGCTCCGCTGCGTGGCAAGGCTCCGCTGCGTGCCAATGCTATTGCAGCCGCTATATTAGGCTCCGCTGCGTGCCAATGCTATTGCAGCCGCTATATTAGGCTCCGCTGCGTGCCAATGCTATTGCAGCCGCTATATTAGGCTCCGCTGCGTGCCAATGCTATTGCAGCCGCTATATTAGGCTCCGCTGCGTTTCCAGCCGCTATATTAGGCTCCGCTGCGTAGCAATGCTATTCCAGCCGCTATATTAGGCTCCGCTGCGTAGCAATGCTATTCCAGCCGCTATATTAGGCTCCGCTGCGTAGCAATGCTATTCCAGCCGCTATATTAGGCTCCGCTGCGTAGCAATGCTATTCCAGCCGCTATATTAGGCTCCGCTGCGTAGCAATGCTATTCCAGCCGCTATATTAGGCTCCGCTGCGTAGCAATGCTATTCCAGCCGCTATATTAGGCTCCGCTGCGTAGCAATGCTATTCCAGCCGCTATATTAGGCTCCGCTGCGTAGCAATGCTATTCCAGCCGCTATATTAGGCTCCGCTGCGTAGCAATGCTATTCCAGCCGCTATATTAGGCTCCGCTGCGTAGCAATGCTATTCCAGCCGCTATATTAGGCTCCGCTGCGTAGCAATGCTATTCCAGCCGCTATATTAGGCTCCGCTGCGTAGCAATGCTATTCCAGCCGCTATATTAGGCTCCGCTGCGTAGCAATGCTATTCCAGCCGCTATATTAGGCTCCGCTGCGTAGCAATGCTATTCCAGCCGCTATATTAGGCTCCGCTGCGTAGCAATGCTATTCCAGCCGCTATATTAGGCTCCGCTGCGTAGCAATGCTATTCCAGCCGCTATATTAGGCTCCGCTGCGTAGCAATGCTATTCCAGCCGCTATATTAGGCTCCGCTGCGTAGCAATGCTATTCCAGCCGCTATATTAGGCTCCGCTGCGTAGCAATGCTATTCCAGCCGCTATATTAGGCTCCGCTGCGTAGCAATGCTATTCCAGCCGCTATATTAGGCTCCGCTGCGTAGCAATGCTATTCCAGCCGCTATATTAGGCTCCGCTGCGTAGCAATGCTATTCCAGCCGCTATATTAGGCTCCGCTGCGTAGCAATGCTATTCCAGCCGCTATATTAGGCTCCGCTGCGTAGCAATGCTATTCCAGCCGCTATATTAGGCTCCGCTGCGTAGCAATGCTATTCCAGCCGCTATATTAGGCTCCGCTGCGTAGCAATGCTATTCCAGCCGCTATATTAGGCTCCGCTGCGTAGCAATGCTATTCCAGCCGCTATATTAGGCTCCGCTGCGTAGCAATGCTATTCCAGCCGCTATATTAGGCTCCGCTGCGTAGCAATGCTATTCCAGCCGCTATATTAGGCTCCGCTGCGTAGCAATGCTATTCCAGCCGCTATATTAGGCTCCGCTGCGTAGCAATGCTATTCCAGCCGCTATATTAGGCTCCGCTGCGTAGCAATGCTATTCCAGCCGCTATATTAGGCTCCGCTGCGTAGCAATGCTATTCCAGCCGCTATATTAGGCTCCGCTGCGTAGCAATGCTATTCCAGCCGCTATATTAGGCTCCGCTGCGTAGCAATGCTATTCCAGCCGCTATATTAGGCTCCGCTGCGTAGCAATGCTATTCCAGCCGCTATATTAGGCTCCGCTGCGTAGCAATGCTATTCCAGCCGCTATATTAGGCTCCGCTGCGTAGCAATGCTATTCCAGCCGCTATATTAGGCTCCGCTGCGTAGCAATGCTATTCCAGCCGCTATATTAGGCTCCGCTGCGTAGCAATGCTATTCCAGCCGCTATATTAGGCTCCGCTGCGTAGCAATGCTATTCCAGCCGCTATATTAGGCTCCGCTGCGTAGCAATGCTATTCCAGCCGCTATATTAGGCTCCGCTGCGTAGCAATGCTATTCCAGCCGCTATATTAGGCTCCGCTGCGTAGCAATGCTATTCCAGCCGCTATATTAGGCTCCGCTGCGTAGCAATGCTATTCCAGCCGCTATATTAGGCTCCGCTGCGTAGCAATGCTATTCCAGCCGCTATATTAGGCTCCGCTGCGTAGCAATGCTATTCCAGCCGCTATATTAGGCTCCGCTGCGTAGCAATGCTATTCCAGCCGCTATATTAGGCTCCGCTGCGTAGCAATGCTATTCCAGCCGCTATATTAGGCTCCGCTGCGTAGCAATGCTATTCCAGCCGCTATATTAGGCTCCGCTGCGTAGCAATGCTATTCCAGCCGCTATATTAGGCTCCGCTGCGTAGCAATGCTATTCCAGCCGCTATATTAGGCTCCGCTGCGTAGCAATGCTATTCCAGCCGCTATATTAGGCTCCGCTGCGTAGCAATGCTATTCCAGCCGCTATATTAGGCTCCGCTGCGTAGCAATGCTATTCCAGCCGCTATATTAGGCTCCGCTGCGTAGCAATGCTATTCCAGCCGCTATATTAGGCTCCGCTGCGTAGCAATGCTATTCCAGCCGCTATATTAGGCTCCGCTGCGTAGCAATGCTATTCCAGCCGCTATATTAGGCTCCGCTGCGTAGCAATGCTATTCCAGCCGCTATATTAGGCTCCGCTGCGTAGCAATGCTATTCCAGCCGCTATATTAGGCTCCGCTGCGTAGCAATGCTATTCCAGCCGCTATATTAGGCTCCGCTGCGTAGCAATGCTATTCCAGCCGCTATATTAGGCTCCGCTGCGTAGCAATGCTATTCCAGCCGCTATATTAGGCTCCGCTGCGTAGCAATGCTATTCCAGCCGCTATATTAGGCTCCGCTGCGTAGCAATGCTATTCCAGCCGCTATATTAGGCTCCGCTGCGTAGCAATGCTATTCCAGCCGCTATATTAGGCTCCGCTGCGTAGCAATGCTATTCCAGCCGCTATATTAGGCTCCGCTGCGTAGCAATGCTATTCCAGCCGCTATATTAGGCTCCGCTGCGTAGCAATGCTATTCCAGCCGCTATATTAGGCTCCGCTGCGTAGCAATGCTATTCCAGCCGCTATATTAGGCTCCGCTGCGTAGCAATGCTATTCCAGCCGCTATATTAGGCTCCGCTGCGTAGCAATGCTATTCCAGCCGCTATATTAGGCTCCGCTGCGTAGCAATGCTATTCCAGCCGCTATATTAGGCTCCGCTGCGTAGCAATGCTATTCCAGCCGCTATATTAGGCTCCGCTGCGTAGCAATGCTATTCCAGCCGCTATATTAGGCTCCGCTGCGTAGCAATGCTATTCCAGCCGCTATATTAGGCTCCGCTGCGTAGCAATGCTATTCCAGCCGCTATATTAGGCTCCGCTGCGTAGCAATGCTATTCCAGCCGCTATATTAGGCTCCGCTGCGTAGCAATGCTATTCCAGCCGCTATATTAGGCTCCGCTGCGTAGCAATGCTATTCCAGCCGCTATATTAGGCTCCGCTGCGTAGCAATGCTATTCCAGCCGCTATATTAGGCTCCGCTGCGTAGCAATGCTATTCCAGCCGCTATATTAGGCTCCGCTGCGTAGCAATGCTATTCCAGCCGCTATATTAGGCTCCGCTGCGTAGCAATGCTATTCCAGCCGCTATATTAGGCTCCGCTGCGTAGCAATGCTATTCCAGCCGCTATATTAGGCTCCGCTGCGTAGCAATGCTATTCCAGCCGCTATATTAGGCTCCGCTGCGTAGCAATGCTATTCCAGCCGCTATATTAGGCTCCGCTGCGTAGCAATGCTATTCCAGCCGCTATATTAGGCTCCGCTGCGTAGCAATGCTATTCCAGCCGCTATATTAGGCTCCGCTGCGTAGCAATGCTATTCCAGCCGCTATATTAGGCTCCGCTGCGTAGCAATGCTATTCCAGCCGCTATATTAGGCTCCGCTGCGTAGCAATGCTATTCCAGCCGCTATATTAGGCTCCGCTGCGTAGCAATGCTATTCCAGCCGCTATATTAGGCTCCGCTGCGTAGCAATGCTATTCCAGCCGCTATATTAGGCTCCGCTGCGTAGCAATGCTATTCCAGCCGCTATATTAGGCTCCGCTGCGTAGCAATGCTATTCCAGCCGCTATATTAGGCTCCGCTGCGTAGCAATGCTATTCCAGCCGCTATATTAGGCTCCGCTGCGTAGCAATGCTATTCCAGCCGCTATATTAGGCTCCGCTGCGTAGCAATGCTATTCCAGCCGCTATATTAGGCTCCGCTGCGTAGCAATGCTATTCCAGCCGCTATATTAGGCTCCGCTGCGTAGCAATGCTATTCCAGCCGCTATATTAGGCTCCGCTGCGTAGCAATGCTATTCCAGCCGCTATATTAGGCTCCGCTGCGTAGCAATGCTATTCCAGCCGCTATATTAGGCTCCGCTGCGTAGCAATGCTATTCCAGCCGCTATATTAGGCTCCGCTGCGTAGCAATGCTATTCCAGCCGCTATATTAGGCTCCGCTGCGTAGCAATGCTATTCCAGCCGCTATATTAGGCTCCGCTGCGTAGCAATGCTATTCCAGCCGCTATATTACGCTCCGCTGCGTAGCAATGCTATTCCAGCCGCTATATTAGGCTCCGCTGCGTAGCAATGCTATTCCAGCCGCTATATTAGGCTCCGCTGCGTAGCAATGCTATTCCAGCCGCTATATTAGGCTCCGCTGCGTAGCAATGCTATTCCAGCCGCTATATTAGGCTCCGCTGCGTAGCAATGCTATTCCAGCCGCTATATTACGCTCCGCTGCGTAGCAATGCTATTCCAGCCGCTATATTAGGCTCCGCTGCGTAGCAATGCTATTCCAGCCGCTATATTAGGCTCCGCTGCGTAGCAATGCTATTCCAGCCGCTATATTAGGCTCCGCTGCGTAGCAATGCTATTCCAGCCGCTATATTAGGCTCCGCTGCGTAGCAATGCTATTCCAGCCGCTATATTAGGCTCCGCTGCGTAGCAATGCTATTCCAGCCGCTATATTAGGCTCCGCTGCGTAGCAATGCTATTCCAGCCGCTATATTAGGCTCCGCTGCGTAGCAATGCTATTCCAGCCGCTATATTAGGCTCCGCTGCGTAGCAATGCTATTCCAGCCGCTATATTAGGCTCCGCTGCGTAGCAATGCTATTCCAGCCGCTATATTAGGCTCCGCTGCGTAGCAATGCTATTCCAGCCGCTATATTAGGCTCCGCTGCGTAGCAATGCTATTCCAGCCGCTATATTAGGCTCCGCTGCGTAGCAATGCTATTCCAGCCGCTATATTAGGCTCCGCTGCGTAGCAATGCTATTCCAGCCGCTATATTACGCTCCGCTGCGTAGCAATGCTATTCCAGCCGCTATATTAGGCTCCGCTGCGTAGCAATGCTATTCCAGCCGCTATATTAGGCTCCGCTGCGTAGCAATGCTATTCCAGCCGCTATATTAGGCTCCGCTGCGTAGCAATGCTATTCCAGCCGCTATATTAGGCTCCGCTGCGTAGCAATGCTATTCCAGCCGCTATATTACGCTCCGCTGCGTAGCAATGCTATTCCAGCCGCTATATTAGGCTCCGCTGCGTAGCAATGCTATTCCAGCCGCTATATTAGGCTCCGCTGCGTAGCAATGCTATTCCAGCCGCTATATTACGCTCCGCTGCGTAGCAATGCTATTCCAGCCGCTATATTAGGCTCCGCTGCGTAGCAATGCTATTCCAGCCGCTATATTAGGCTCCGCTGCGTAGCAATGCTATTCCAGCCGCTATATTAGGCTCCGCTGCGTAGCAATGCTATTCCAGCCGCTATATTACGCTCCGCTGCGTAGCAATGCTATTCCAGCCGCTATATTACGCTCCGCTGCGTAGCAATGCTATTCCAGCCGCTATATTAGGCTCCGCTGCGTAGCAATGCTATTCCAGCCGCTATATTAGGCTCCGCTGCGTAGCAATGCTATTCCAGCCGCTATATTACGCTCCGCTGCGTAGCAATGCTATTCCAGCCGCTATATTAGGCTCCGCTGCGTAGCAATGCTATTCCAGCCGCTATATTACGCTCCGCTGCGTAGCAATGCTATTCCAGCCGCTATATTAGGCTCCGCTGCGTAGCAATGCTATTCCAGCCGCTATATTAGGCTCCGCTGCGTAGCAATGCTATTCCAGCCGCTATATTACGCTCCGCTGCGTAGCAATGCTATTCCAGCCGCTATATTAGGCTCCGCTGCGTAGCAATGCTATTCCAGCCGCTATATTAGGCTCCGCTGCGTAGCAATGCTATTCCAGCCGCTATATTAGGCTCCGCTGCGTAGCAATGCTATTCCAGCCGCTATATTAGGCTCCGCTGCGTAGCAATGCTATTCCAGCCGCTATATTAGGCTCCGCTGCGTAGCAATGCTATTCCAGCCGCTATATTAGGCTCCGCTGCGTAGCAATGCTATTCCAGCCGCTATATTACGCTCCGCTGCGTAGCAATGCTATTCCAGCCGCTATATTAGGCTCCGCTGCGTAGCAATGCTATTCCAGCCGCTATATTAGGCTCCGCTGCGTAGCAATGCTATTCCAGCCGCTATATTAGGCTCCGCTGCGTAGCAATGCTATTCCAGCCGCTATATTAGGCTCCGCTGCGTAGCAATGCTATTCCAGCCGCTATATTACGCTCCGCTGCGTAGCAATGCTATTCCAGCCGCTATATTAGGCTCCGCTGCGTAGCAATGCTATTCCAGCCGCTATATTAGGCTCCGCTGCGTAGCAATGCTATTCCAGCCGCTATATTACGCTCCGCTGCGTAGCAATGCTATTCCAGCCGCTATATTACGCTCCGCTGCGTAGCAATGCTATTCCAGCCGCTATATTACGCTCCGCTGCGTAGCAATGCTATTCCAGCCGCTATATTAGGCTCCGCTGCGTAGCAATGCTATTCCAGCCGCTATATTAGGCTCCGCTGCGTAGCAATGCTATTCCAGCCGCTATATTACGCTCCGCTGCGTAGCAATGCTATTCCAGCCGCTATATTACGGCTCCGCTGCGTAGCAATGCTATTCCAGCCGCTATATTACGCTCCGCTGCGTAGCAATGCTATTCCAGCCGCTATATTACGCTCCGCTGCGTAGCAATGCTATTCCAGCCGCTATATTACGCTCCGCTGCGTAGCAATGCTATTCCAGCCGCTATATTAGGCTCCGCTGCGTAGCAATGCTATTCCAGCCGCTATATTACGCTCCGCTGCGTAGCAATGCTATTCCAGCCGCTATATTACGCTCCGCTGCGTAGCAATGCTATTCCAGCCGCTATATTACGCTCCGCTGCGTAGCAATGCTATTCCAGCCGCTATATTACGGCTCCGCTGCGTAGCAATGCTATTCCAGCCGCTATATTACGCTCCGCTGCGTAGCAATGCTATTCCAGCCGCTATATTACGCTCCGCTGCGTAGCAATGCTATTCCAGCCGCTATATTAGGCTCCGCTGCGTAGCAATGCTATTCCAGCCGCTATATTACGGCTCCGCTGCGTAGCAATGCTATTCCAGCCGCTATATTACGCTCCGCTGCGTAGCAATGCTATTCCAGCCGCTATATTACGGCTCCGCTGCGTAGCAATGCTATTCCAGCCGCTATATTACGCTCCGCTGCGTAGCAATGCTATTCCAGCCGCTATATTACGCTCCGCTGCGTAGCAATGCTATTCCAGCCGCTATATTACGCTCCGCTGCGTAGCAATGCTATTCCAGCCGCTATATTACGGCTCCGCTGCGTAGCAATGCTATTCCAGCCGCTATATTACGGCTCCGCTGCGTAGCAATGCTATTCCAGCCGCTATATTACGCTCCGCTGCGTAGCAATGCTATTCCAGCCGCTATATTACGCTCCGCTGCGTAGCAATGCTATTCCAGCCGCTATATTACGCTCCGCTGCGTAGCAATGCTATTCCAGCCGCTATATTACGCTCCGCTGCGTAGCAATGCTATTCCAGCCGCTATATTAGCTCCGCTGCGTAGCAATGCTATTCCAGCCGCTATATTACGGCTCCGCTGCGTAGCAATGCTATTCCAGCCGCTATATATACGCTCCGCTGCGTAGCAATGCTATTCCAGCCGCTATATTACGCTCCGCTGCGTAGCAATGCTATTCCAGCCGCTATATTACGCTCCGCTGCGTAGCAATGCTATTCCAGCCGCTATATTACGCTCCGCTGCGTAGCAATGCTATTCCAGCCGCTATATTACGCTCCGCTGCGTAGCAATGCTATTCCAGCCGCTATATTACGCTCCGCTGCGTAGCAATGCTATTCCAGCCGCTATATTACGCTCCGCTGCGTAGCAATGCTATTCCAGCCGCTATATTACGCTCCGCTGCGTAGCAATGCTATTCCAGCCGCTATATTACGCTCCGCTGCGTAGCAATGCTATTCCAGCCGCTATATTACGCTCCGCTGCGTAGCAATGCTATTCCAGCCGCTATATTACGCTCCGCTGCGTAGCAATGCTATTCCAGCCGCTATATTACGCTCCGCTGCGTAGCAATGCTATTCCAGCCGCTATATTACGCTCCGCTGCGTAGCAATGCTATTCCAGCCGCTATATTACGCTCCGCTGCGTAGCAATGCTATTCCAGCCGCTATATTACGCTCCGCTGCGTAGCAATGCTATTCCAGCCGCTATATTAGGCTCCGCTGCGTAGCAATGCTATTCCAGCCGCTATATTACGCTCCGCTGCGTAGCAATGCTATTCCAGCCGCTATATTACGCTCCGCTGCGTAGCAATGCTATTCCAGCCGCTATATTAGGCTCCGCTGCGTAGCAATGCTATTCCAGCCGCTATATTACGCTCCGCTGCGTAGCAATGCTATTCCAGCCGCTATATTACGCTCCGCTGCGTAGCAATGCTATTCCAGCCGCTATATTAGGTTCCGCTGCGTAGCAATGCTATTCCAGCCGCTATATTACGCTCCGCTGCGTAGCAATGCTATTCCAGCCGCTATATTAGGCTCCGCTGCGTAGCAATGCTATTCCAGCCGCTATATTACGCTCCGCTGCGTAGCAATGCTATTCCAGCCGCTATATTACGCTCCGCTGCGTAGCAATGCTATTCCAGCCGCTATATTAGGCTCCGCTGCGTAGCAATGCTATTCCAGCCGCTATATTACGCTCCGCTGCGTAGCAATGCTATTCCAGCCGCTATATTACGCTCCGCTGCGTAGCAATGCTATTCCAGCCGCTATATTACGCTCCGCTGCGTAGCAATGCTATTCCAGCCGCTATATTACGGCTCCGCTGCGTAGCAATGCTATTCCAGCCGCTATATTACGCTCCGCTGCGTAGCAATGCTATTCCAGCCGCTATATTACGGCTCCGCTGCGTAGCAATGCTATTCCAGCCGCTATATTACGCTCCGCTGCGTAGCAATGCTATTCCAGCCGCTATATTACGCTCCGCTGCGTAGCAATGCTATTCCAGCCGCTATATTACGCTCCGCTGCGTAGCAATGCTATTCCAGCCGCTATATTACGCTCCGCTGCGTAGCAATGCTATTCCAGCCGCTATATTACGCTCCGCTGCGTAGCAATGCTATTCCAGCCGCTATATTACGGCTCCGCTGCGTAGCAATGCTATTCCAGCCGCTATATTACGGCTCCGCTGCGTAGCAATGCTATTCCAGCCGCTATATTACGCTCCGCTGCGTAGCAATGCTATTCCAGCCGCTATATTACGCTCCGCTGCGTAGCAATGCTATTCCAGCCGCTATATTACGCTCCGCTGCGTAGCAATGCTATTCCAGCCGCTATATTAGGCTCCGCTGCGTAGCAATGCTATTCCAGCCGCTATATTACGCTCCGCTGCGTAGCAATGCTATTCCAGCCGCTATATTACGCTCCGCTGCGTAGCAATGCTATTCCAGCCGCTATATTACGCTCCGCTGCGTAGCAATGCTATTCCAGCCGCTATATTACGCTCCGCTGCGTAGCAATGCTATTCCAGCCGCTATATTACGCTCCGCTGCGTAGCAATGCTATTCCAGCCGCTATATTACGCTCCGCTGCGTAGCAATGCTATTCCAGCCGCTATATTACGCTCCGCTGCGTAGCAATGCTATTCCAGCCGCTATATTACGGCTCCGCTGCGTAGCAATGCTATTCCAGCCGCTATATTACGCTCCGCTGCGTAGCAATGCTATTCCAGCCGCTATATTAGGCTCCGCTGCGTAGCAATGCTATTCCAGCCGCTATATTACGCTCCGCTGCGTAGCAATGCTATTCCAGCCGCTATATTAGGCTCCGCTGCGTAGCAATGCTATTCCAGCCGCTATATTACGCTCCGCTGCGTAGCAATGCTATTCCAGCCGCTATATTACGCTCCGCTGCGTAGCAATGCTATTCCAGCCGCTATATTAGGCTCCGCTGCGTAGCAATGCTATTCCAGCCGCTATATTACGCTCCGCTGCGTAGCAATGCTATTCCAGCCGCTATATTACGCTCCGCTGCGTAGCAATGCTATTCCAGCCGCTATATTACGCTCCGCTGCGTAGCAATGCTATTCCAGCCGCTATATTACGCTCCGCTGCGTAGCAATGCTATTCCAGCCGCTATATTAGGCTCCGCTGCGTAGCAATGCTATTCCAGCCGCTATATTACGCTCCGCTGCGTAGCAATGCTATTCCAGCCGCTATATTAGGCTCCGCTGCGTAGCAATGCTATTCCAGCCGCTATATTACGCTCCGCTGCGTAGCAAACGCTTGTACCAATAGCGCAGCCGCTATATTACGCTCCGCTGCGTAGCAATGCTATTCCAGCCGCTATATTAGGCTCCGCTGCGTAGCAATGCTATTCCAGCCGCTATATTACGCTCCGCTGCGTAGCAATGCTATTCCAGCCGCTATATTACGCTCCGCTGCGTAGCAATGCTATTCCAGCCGCTATATTACGCTCCGCTGCGTAGCAATGCTATTCCAGCCGCTATATTACGCTCCGCTGCGTAGCAATGCTATTCCAGCCGCTATATTACGCTCCGCTGCGTAGCAATGCTATTCCAGCCGCTATATTACGCTCCGCTGCGTAGCAATGCTATTCCAGCCGCTATATTACGCTCCGCTGCGTAGCAATGCTATTCCAGCCGCTATATTACGCTCCGCTGCGTAGCAATGCTATTCCAGCCGCTATATTACGCTCCGCTGCGTAGCAATGCTATTCCAGCCGCTATATTACGCTCCGCTGCGTAGCAATGCTATTCCAGCCGCTATATTACGCTCCGCTGCGTAGCAATGCTATTCCAGCCGCTATATTACGCTCCGCTGCGTAGCAATGCTATTCCAGCCGCTATATTACGGCTCCGCTGCGTAGCAATGCTATTCCAGCCGCTATATTACGCTCCGCTGCGTAGCAATGCTATTCCAGCCGCTATATTACGGCTCCGCTGCGTAGCAATGCTATTCCAGCCGCTATATTACGCTCCGCTGCGTAGCAATGCTATTCCAGCCGCTATATTAGGCTCCGCTGCGTAGCAATGCTATTCCAGCCGCTATATTACGCTCCGCTGCGTAGCAATGCTATTCCAGCCGCTATATTACGCTCCGCTGCGTAGCAATGCTATTCCAGCCGCTATATTACGCTCCGCTGCGTAGCAATGCTATTCCAGCCGCTATATTACGCTCCGCTGCGTAGCAATGCTATTCCAGCCGCTATATTACGCTCCGCTGCGTAGCAATGCTATTCCAGCCGCTATATTACGCTCCGCTGCGTAGCAATGCTATTCCAGCCGCTATATTACGCTCCGCTGCGTAGCAATGCTATTCCAGCCGCTATATTACGCTCCGCTGCGTAGCAATGCTATTCCAGCCGCTATATTACGGCTCCGCTGCGTAGCAATGCTATTCCAGCCGCTATATTACGCTCCGCTGCGTAGCAATGCTATTCCAGCCGCTATATTACGCTCCGCTGCGTAGCAATGCTATTCCAGCCGCTATATTACGCTCCGCTGCGTAGCAATTGCTATTCCAGCCGCTATATTACGGCTCCGCTGCGTAGCAATGCTATTCCAGCCGCTATATTACGCTCCGCTGCGTAGCAATGCTATTCCAGCCGCTATATTACGCTCCGCTGCGTAGCAATGCTATTCCAGCCGCTATATTACGCTCCGCTGCGTAGCAATGCTATTCCAGCCGCTATATTACGCTCCGCTGCGTAGCAATGCTATTCCAGCCGCTATATTACGCTCCGCTGCGTAGCAATGCTATTCCAGCCGCTATATTACGCTCCGCTGCGTAGCAATGCTATTCCAGCCGCTATATTACGCTCCGCTGCGTAGCAATGCTATTCCAGCCGCTATATTACGCTCCGCTGCGTAGCAATGCTATTCCAGCCGCTATATTACGGCTCCGCTGCGTAGCAATGCTATTCCAGCCGCTATATTAGGCTCCGCTGCGTAGCAATGCTATTCCAGCCGCTATATTACGGCTCCGCTGCGTAGCAATGCTATTCCAGCCGCTATATTACGCTCCGCTGCGTAGCAATGCTATTCCAGCCGCTATATTACGGCTCCGCTGCGTAGCAATGCTATTCCAGCCGCTATATTACGCTCCGCTGCGTAGCAATGCTATTCCAGCCGCTATATTACGCTCCGCTGCGTAGCAATGCTATTCCAGCCGCTATATTACGCTCCGCTGCGTAGCAATGCTATTCCAGCCGCTATATTACGCTCCGCTGCGTAGCAATGCTATTCCAGCCGCTATATTACGGCTCCGCTGCGTAGCAATGCTATTCCAGCCGCTATATTACGGCTCCGCTGCGTTAGCAATGCTATTCCAGCCGCTATATTACGCTCCGCTGCGTAGCAATGCTATTCCAGCCGCTATATTACGCTCCGCTGCGTAGCAATGCTATTCCAGCCGCTATATTACGGCTCCGCTGCGTAGCAATGCTATTCCAGCCGCTATATTACGGCTCCGCTGCGTAGCAATGCTATTCCAGCCGCTATATTACGCTCCGCTGCGTAGCAATGCTATTCCAGCCGCTATATTACGCTCCGCTGCGTAGCAATGCTATTCCAGCCGCTATATTACGGCTCCGCTGCGTAGCAATGCTATTCCAGCCGCTATATTACGGCTCCGCTGCGTAGCAATGCTATTCCAGCCGCTATATTAGGCTCCGCTGCGTAGCAATGCTATTCCAGCCGCTATATTACGGCTCCGCTGCGTAGCAATGCTATTCCAGCCGCTATATTACGGCTCCGCTGCGTAGCAATGCTATTCCAGCCGCTATATTACGCTCCGCTGCGTAGCAATGCTATTCCAGCCGCTATATTACGCTCCGCTGCGTAGCAATGCTATTCCAGCCGCTATATTAGGCTCCGCTGCGTAGCAATGCTATTCCAGCCGCTATATTACGCTCCGCTGCGTAGCAATGCTATTCCAGCCGCTATATTACGCTCCGCTGCGTAGCAATGCTATTCCAGCCGCTATATTACGCTCCGCTGCGTAGCAATGCTATTCCAGCCGCTATATTACGCTCCGCTGCGTAGCAATGCTATTCCAGCCGCTATATTACGCTCCGCTGCGTAGCAATGCTATTCCAGCCGCTATATTACGCTCCGCTGCGTAGCAATGCTATTCCAGCCGCTATATTACGCTCCGCTGCGTAGCAATGCTATTCCAGCCGCTATATTAGGCTCCGCTGCGTAGCAATGCTATTCCAGCCGCTATATTACGCTCCGCTGCGTAGCAATGCTATTCCAGCCGCTATATTAGGCTCCGCTGCGTAGCAATGCTATTCCAGCCGCTATATTACGCTCCGCTGCGTAGCAATGCTATTCCAGCCGCTATATTACGCTCCGCTGCGTAGCAATGCTATTCCAGCCGCTATATTACGCTCCGCTGCGTAGCAATGCTATTCCAGCCGCTATATTACGGCTCCGCTGCGTAGCAATGCTATTCCAGCCGCTATATTACGGCTCCGCTGCGTAGCAATGCTATTCCAGCCGCTATATTACGCTCCGCTGCGTAGCAATGCTATTCCAGCCGCTATATTACGCTCCGCTGCGTAGCAATGCTATTCCAGCCGCTATATTACGCTCCGCTGCGTAGCAATGCTATTCCAGCCGCTATATTACGCTCCGCTGCGTAGCAATGCTATTCCAGCCGCTATATTACGGCTCCGCTGCGTAGCAATGCTATTCCAGCCGCTATATTACGCTCCGCTGCGTAGCAATGCTATTCCAGCCGCTATATTAGGCTCCGCTGCGTAGCAATGCTATTCCAGCCGCTATATTACGCTCCGCTGCGTAGCAATGCTATTCCAGCCGCTATATTACGCTCCGCTGCGTAGCAATGCTATTCCAGCCGCTATATTACGCTCCGCTGCGTAGCAATGCTATTCCAGCCGCTATATTACGCTCCGCTGCGTAGCAATGCTATTCCAGCCGCTATATTACGCTCCGCTGCGTAGCAATTCTATTCCAGCCGCTATATTACGCTCCGCTGCGTAGCAATGCTATTCCAGCCGCTATATTAGGCTCCGCTGCGTAGCAATGCTATTCCAGCCGCTATATTACGCTCCGCTGCGTAGCAATGCTATTCCAGCCGCTATATTACGGCTCCGCTGCGTAGCAATGCTATTCCAGCCGCTATATTACGCTCCGCTGCGTAGCAATGCTATTCCAGCCGCTATATTACGCTCCGCTGCGTAGCAATGCTATTCCAGCCGCTATATTACGCTCCGCTGCGTAGCAATGCTATTCCAGCCGCTATATTACGGCTCCGCTGCGTAGCAATGCTATTCCAGCCGCTATATTACGCTCCGCTGCGTAGCAATGCTATTCCAGCCGCTATATTACGCTCCGCTGCGTAGCAATGCTATTCCAGCCGCTATATTACGCTCCGCTGCGTAGCAATGCTATTCCAGCCGCTATATTACGCTCCGCTGCGTAGCAATGCTATTCCAGCCGCTATATTACGGCTCCGCTGCGTAGCAATGCTATTCCAGCCGCTATATTACGCTCCGCTGCGTAGCAATGCTATTCCAGCCGCTATATTACGCTCCGCTGCGTAGCAATGCTATTCCAGCCGCTATATTACGGCTCCGCTGCGTAGCAATGCTATTCCAGCCGCTATATTACGCTCCGCTGCGTAGCAATGCTATTCCAGCCGCTATATTACGCTCCGCTGCGTAGCAATGCTATTCCAGCCGCTATATTACGCTCCGCTGCGTAGCAATGCTATTCCAGCCGCTATATTACGCTCCGCTGCGTAGCAATGCTATTCCAGCCGCTATATTACGCTTCCGCTGCGTAGCAATGCTATTCCAGCCGCTATATTACGCTCCGCTGCGTAGCAATGCTATTCCAGCCGCTATATTACGCTCCGCTGCGTAGCAATGCTATTCCAGCCGCTATATTACGGCTCCGCTGCGTAGCAATGCTATTCCAGCCGCTATATTACGGCTCCGCTGCGTAGCAATGCTATTCCAGCCGCTATATTACGCTCCGCTGCGTAGCAATGCTATTCCAGCCGCTATATTACGCTCCGCTGCGTAGCAATGCTATTCCAGCCGCTATATTACGCTCCGCTGCGTAGCAATGCTATTCCAGCCGCTATATTACGCTCCGCTGCGTAGCAATGCTATTCCAGCCGCTATATTACGCTCCGCTGCGTAGCAATGCTATTCCAGCCGCTATATTACGCTCCGCTGCGTAGCAATGCTATTCCAGCCGCTATATTAGGCTCCGCTGCGTAGCAATGCTATTCCAGCCGCTATATTACGCTCCGCTGCGTAGCAATGCTATTCCAGCCGCTATATTACGGCTCCGCTGCGTAGCAATGCTATTCCAGCCGCTATATTACGCTCCGCTGCGTAGCAATGCTATTCCAGCCGCTATATTACGCTCCGCTGCGTAGCAATGCTATTCCAGCCGCTATATTACGCTCCGCTGCGTAGCAATGCTATTCCAGCCGCTATATTACGCTCCGCTGCGTAGCAATGCTATTCCAGCCGCTATATTACGCTCCGCTGCGTAGCAATGCTATTCCAGCCGCTATATTACGCTCCGCTGCGTAGCAATGCTATTCCAGCCGCTATATTACGCTCCGCTGCGTAGCAATGCTATTCCAGCCGCTATATTACGCTCCGCTGCGTAGCAATGCTATTCCAGCCGCTATATTACGCTCCGCTGCGTAGCAATGCTATTCCAGCCGCTATATTACGCTCCGCTGCGTAGCAATGCTATTCCAGCCGCTATATTACGCTCCGCTGCGTAGCAATGCTATTCCAGCCGCTATATTACGCTCCGCTGCGTAGCAATGCTATTCCAGCCGCTATATTACGCTCCGCTGCGTAGCAATGCTATTCCAGCCGCTATATTACGCTCCGCTGCGTAGCAATGCTATTCCAGCCG
This sequence comes from Pardosa pseudoannulata, assembly GCA_032207245.1. Taxonomy (NCBI): domain Eukaryota; kingdom Metazoa; phylum Arthropoda; class Arachnida; order Araneae; family Lycosidae; genus Pardosa; species Pardosa pseudoannulata. The sequence continues at coordinate 2,124 of JAGEOH010000778.1, read as the reverse complement.
CTATATTACGCTCCCGCTGCGTAGCAATGCTATTCCAGCCGCTATATTACGCTCCGCTGCGTAGCAATGCTATTCCAGCCGCTATATTACGCTCCGCTGCGTAGCAATGCTATTCCAGCCGCTATATTACGCTCCGCTGCGTAGCAATGCTATTCCAGCCGCTATATTACGCTCCGCTGCGTAGCAACAGCTATTCCAGCCGCTATATTACGCTCCGCTGCGTAGCAATGCTATTCCAGCCGCTATATTACGCTCCGCTGCGTAGCAATGCTATTCCAGCCGCTATATTACGCTCCGCTGCGTAGCAATGCTATTCCAGCCGCTATATTACGCTCCGCTGCGTAGCAATGCTATTCCAGCCGCTATATTACGCTCCGCTGCGTAGCAATGCTATTCCAGCCGCTATATTACGCTCCGCTGCGTAGCAATGCTATTCCAGCCGCTATATTACGCTCCGCTGCGTAGCAATGCTATTCCAGCCGCTATATTACGCTCCGCTGCGTAGCAATGCTATTCCAGCCGCTATATTACGCTCCGCTGCGTAGCAATGCTATTCCAGCCGCTATATTACGCTCCGCTGCGTAGCAATGCTATTCCAGCCGCTATATTACGCTCCGCTGCGTAGCAATGCTATTCCAGCCGCTATATTACGCTCCGCTGCGTAGCAATGCTATTCCAGCCGCTATATTACGCTCCGCTGCGTAGCAATGCTATTCCAGCCGCTATATTACGGCTCCGCTGCGTAGCAATGCTATTCCAGCCGCTATATTACGCTCCGCTGCGTAGCAATGCTATTCCAGCCGCTATATTACGCTCCGCTGCGTAGCAATGCTATTCCAGCCGCTATATTACGCTCCGCTGCGTAGCAATGCTATTCCAGCCGCTATATTACGCTCCGCTGCGTAGCAATGCTATTCCAGCCGCTATATTACGGCTCCGCTGCGTAGCAATGCTATTCCAGCCGCTATATTACGCTCCGCTGCGTAGCAATGCTATTCCAGCCGCTATATTACGCTCCGCTGCGTAGCAATGCTATTCCAGCCGCTATATTACGCTCCGCTGCGTAGCAATGCTATTCCAGCCGCTATATTACGCTCCGCTGCGTAGCAATGCTATTCCAGCCGCTATATTACGCTCCGCTGCGTAGCAATGCTATTCCAGCCGCTATATTACGCTCCGCTGCGTAGCAATGCTATTCCAGCCGCTATATTACGGCTCCGCTGCGTAGCAATGCTATTCCAGCCGCTATATTACGCTCCGCTGCGTAGCAATGCTATTCCAGCCGCTATATTAGGCTCCGCTGCGTAGCAATGCTATTCCAGCCGCTATATTACGCTCCGCTGCGTAGCAATGCTATTCCAGCCGCTATATTACGCTCCGCTGCGTAGCAATGCTATTCCAGCCGCTATATTACGCTCCGCTGCGTAGCAATGCTATTCCAGCCGCTATATTACGCTCCGCTGCGTAGCAATGCTAATTCCAGCCGCTATATTACGCTCCGCTGCGTAGCAATGCTATTCCAGCCGCTATATTACGCTCCGCTGCGTAGCAATGCTATTCCAGCCGCTATATTAGGCTCCGCTGCGTAGCAATGCTATTCCAGCCGCTATATTACGCTCCGCTGCGTAGCAATGCTATTCCAGCCGCTATATTACGCTCCGCTGCGTAGCAATGCTATTCCAGCCGCTATATTACGCTCCGCTGCGTAGCAATGCTATTCCAGCCGCTATATTACGCTCCGCTGCGTAGCAATGCTATTCCAGCCGCTATATTACGGCTCCGCTGCGTAGCAATGCTATTCCAGCCGCTATATTACGCTCCGCTGCGTAGCAATGCTATTCCAGCCGCTATATTACGCTCCGCTGCGTAGCAATGCTATTCCAGCCGCTATATTACGCTCCGCTGCGTAGCAATGCTATTCCAGCCGCTATATTACGGCTCCGCTGCGTAGCAATGCTATTCCAGCCGCTATATTACGCTCCGCTGCGTAGCAATGCTATTCCAGCCGCTATATTACGCTCCGCTGCGTAGCAATGCTATTCCAGCCGCTATATTACGGCTCCGCTGCGTAGCAATGCTATTCCAGCCGCTATATTACGCTCCGCTGCGTAGCAAATGCTATTC
>JAGEOH010000777.1:0-28439 GCA_032207245.1 Pardosa pseudoannulata | reverse complement strand
CGGCTAAAATAACGCCAGCTCCCGTCTCGCAGGAGCTTCCAATTCTGTGCGACTTCCAAAGAACTACTTAAGTTTCGCACGTTGTTCTCTCCTTTAAAAATAAAGCGACGACTGCCTTTCTGTCTTCTAGCACTCCGTCTTAAAATGGAGGTTTGAAGCTTTTAATGTTAAAAACATATTTATTTCGATTTTTAAAAACTCATAACATTTTTTTATATTAAAATGAATCCTTCTGTTTTAAAAGTATTTGACTATAGATACACACAAAGTAATCAAGAAAATATAAAAAAAACCCCAAATTTATCCCTTTTAGGTAAAAGTAGCTGTTGTCCATTTCTAAATGAACCCACCATGAAAAAAAAAAATCAGGTACCTGTAAATGCTATAAGCCAACGAGGTGTACGTATCTTGTTTACTTTCCCAATTCATTCATCCAAACAAATACGAAACTGAACGGAAGAATTCAATTTAATGCAATGGATAATTATGTTTATCTCTGCCGTACTTTGTGAAGCGGATCTCATTTTATGTTACGCTCTCTCGACACGTGGTTGACGAGCCAAAAGGAAAAAAAATATATCCCCTATATAATAATAGCCTAAGTTATCTGTCCGTCTGTCCTCCAATTTATGAAGCGGTTGGACCTGGAATGGATAGAGGCATCCATTCAAAGCGAATAAAGTTTATCTTCTCCTAAACGATCGATCCGATTCTAAAATAAATGGGTATAAATATGCCTCATATCACATCAAAAAAATACTGTCGTCTTTAAAACGTTTGAAATCCAACCCTTCCCTCCTTTTCGAGAGTTTAATGACATTATTTCGAGCCCTATTTTCCCCGGTTAAGGGCAGGCGATTCAATTTATCCATTTATCACTGAATAAAGAGGTAAAAATAACAATTTTTCTAGCATTGTGACGTCGTTCCTTTCAACATCTCATTGAATCATTTCATACTTTAAACTATTTAAATATCGTCTACAATATATTAACATCTTTTGTCACTGAACATAGATATGACGTCAATGATTTTCTTTTATATTTGGTTTAAATAATAGATTAGGTACATACGTGATAGTTTTAAGTTGAATCATCGATTATTTTTTGTTGCGATGAAACTTTTACCACCGGTATTAACAACAAATTCTTTTCATAAAAGTCTAGGAGTCTATTTCGCGGACTCATAAATATCTAACTTTTAATTTATGTATATTTGGAAATGAAGAAGTTTGTTCTTTTGTGTGTTTGTTTGTTATACATAACGACACGGTTTGACTCCATGAATTCAACGTGTTCTAAACTGCATTACAGGATCGGGAGACTCTAGAGGAGTACGACGATAAATAAATTATGGAGAGTGAACCAGATAATTCTCAGCCAAAAAACAAACCCTTTTTTACCTGCCTCATTGGGTACTTAACAGTTCTGGAATATTATAAATTTTACTAATCCCGTCATAAGATGGGCTATATGCTAGTTTAACATAATGTGCAAAACGGAAAATTTAAGCATGAATCCTCTCTGACGCCAAACCTTGATAAATGTTCTACATCTTGGCTAACATTTTAAAACCTCTCATTTTACTTGTTTTGGATTATGAAAAATGGGTTAATCCTCGGATTTTGCAACCAGGGCCGTAACTTTAGTGCCCGTGGAGAAAAATGAGTCTTCGCCACTACCGCCAAGTATAGTGAGAAATTACATAAACATGTATGATATATATATATATATATATATCATATATATATCATATATATATCATATATATATATATAAATATATCATATATATATATCATATATATATCATATATATATATATATATATATATATATATATATATATATATATATATATATATATATATATATCATATATATATCATATATATATCATATATATATATATAAATATATCATATATATATATCATATATATATCATATATATATCATTTATTCAAAATGAACTCGCAAAATATTTTGTTAATTTTTAAAATGTTCCTAGCATATTATTTTATTTTATTTTTTATTCTATATTTCCTTCTCTTTTTCAATTAAAAATATTTTTGAACACTTTGATGGTATTATTTTGCTGATAAACTGTATAGCTTATTTATAAAGGGATTATTTTTTTATTTAGTCCTTGAATTTTTATAAAAAATTGGCAAATTTCTGAATATAAATTTAGTTTTAATAACTTTAATACATTCATATTTCATGTAGTCTCCACACTGTGGCCAATTGTTCCCCACTTTCTGATGGCGACCTCGAACGGTGGTTCGCGGGTTGCATCCACACGCTGTGCCACTCAATGAGCCGATATCTTGGATTCGTCCATAGGGTCTACTGCGCACTTGAATTGCGCCATTTGGCTGCCTTTGATCTTTGTAGAAAAACCGCCTCCAAAGCTATCGTCCTCCAAGGCTATTTTATCGTCTGCTTCATCGACCACGATAAACTAAACCCCCTCCAGACGGTGGTGATGGCTTGCAGTGGATCCTAGTGTGGAGGGGCCTTAAAACGAATACCGGAATTATATTAAGACATATAAGGGGTGTTTTTTTAAACATTTTGTTAAAATCTATAATAGGTTTAGTCTCTAGAAGCATTTGTAAAAATTAAGAAAATTCGTCAAAAATAATTTTTAAACATATTACATTTTGTAATAAGAAAAGTTTTTTTTTTCAAATTCTCCTTATTTGTACTTGGGGCGAATTGCCCTCTTTTGGACCCCTTTTTTCCTAACGGTGCTTCACCATTAAGACTAGCGTGCCCTTGGCAAATGCCACCTTTCCCAAGCCCTATTTACGGCCCTCTTCGCAACTCAAAAAGTAATGTCCAGACTTTATGTTGCAAGAGTGGGTCTGGAATGAAGGCTCACAACCGTTCGGAATCGGCTTTAAGCAAGAGGTCAGCCCTCGTGTAGCAAAATAGTAGGCGGGAGCATTTCCAACCAGCATTTTATTGCGTTATATATATATATATATATATATATATATTGTAAGGAAATATCTTAGTGGTTTTCAAATCTGAAGTCGAAGGCTAAAAATTCCCGCGTCCTTTTGCATTCCTCTTTTTAACCCTTCACCTAAATGGACCACTAGGGCTACAGCTTACAATCTAAGAGAAGGAATCTGACCTATTATAACTCTACAAGGCTTAAGCGGACCATTTAGGAAATTTCCAAACAAAAAGGTGAGGCACGCTGTCGGAGGCAGATTTTTCCCACAGATGTTGACCAGGTGTTAGGGGCATTTTTACATATAATTTCATGCTAGCCGACCCCTCCGTCTGTCCCATCCCTATGATGAAGTGGGAACCCATCCTCCAACGTTATCTGAACAAAGGTCTTTAGCTAAAACGGTGTCATTTTTATGGGCCATGACTGCAACCACCCATCGAGAAGTCCGTCTTTTTACACACACACACACACACACACACGTATATATATATATATATATATATATATATATATATATATATATATATATATATATAGTATTCCAAAATGTAGTACCTCTATAATTCTCATTTTACCCTTTCATACCTCATATTCCAACCCCAAAATGTCAGATTTCTCTCTCTGTCGGAACTATTTCCCTCCTCCAACGTCTCGCTTGGTTTAGCTTGGTTTGGAGCGCTACGGTCTACTTTTCGTAACACGAGGGCTAACGAGACCGGGACCTACTGCTTAAAGCCGATTCCGAACGGCTACGAACATCCATGCCATAGTGGGATTCGAACCCACGAACTCCGGATCCAAAGGCCAGCACCCTAACCAATCGGTCCTCCGACGTCTGAATGGCTGCTAAGCTCTTCGTCTCTTGGTTCAGAAATCCGCGCGATCCCTCCCTGTTGAGCGAAACTTGTGCATTCGATGGCTCTTGTTCATTTTGATTCTTAAAATGGGTTTCGTTGTTTTTTAATACAGATATTGACTTAAAACCCGGGAAAATCCAAATGATAGTTTCTCGTGTCATTTGGCGAGTATAATTTCCCCACGTTATACATCAGGTTTTGAAACACAGGGTTGTGATTTGTAGCAAATCTGGCAATTAATGCGGTGCAGATTGATTTGGGGTTGATGGCGAGGCAGTTCCTTAATTTCTGAACTAAAGGGCTTGGCGAGAGCGAGAATGCTGTATTTTGACATTTCAGCGTCCAAATGTCGCCTTGGTGGAAAAGCGTCATTTTAAAATGAATTAAGTCCCTCGTGCTGACCGATCGGCCATTATCACAAATGCATTGATCAGCCTTTTTGGTGTTGACCCATTACCATTTGCATAAAATACAGCGAGAAACGACCATTGACGGGGAATTACTAGAACAACGAATCGATGAATTTTCGGATAAAAAATAACGAATTTGCCCAGTCAAATAAATTCTTTAATCGCAGATTTCTCGTGCCTTCTTTTTTTTGAATGGAAATAGGGTGGAACGAATTAGACAATCTATAGAGAGTCGAAAGAATAAATCGAAACGGATTAAAAAGCCACTGAAATGTCAATAATAAATGCCGATATATTCTTTAAAATAATAAACCGTACAGCTTTAATTGAATATATTAGAATGCATTATTTAAATATAAATAAAATAAGAAAAAAGCAACATCTGTACTAGTTTTTTTATAATTATTTTAACGAAATCGGCTGTTCATCGCGCAGGCTCTACTCAAACCCCTGAAAGGGTATTTCTACGTTTTAAAAGCATTTTAATTGTTCCTATTGGATTTTATTTCAATATAAATGGAAATCTAAAAGTTATTTCATGAAAGAATGGAAAGAAACTGCGTATTCAGTAGTGAGAATGGATTCGGGAAGAAATTCCGAATGACTATCTGTCGTCAATTTCGAAGTGATTGGATAGCCTTCCTCTCAATCAAGGCAAAGTGGGGCTGAGGGCCTGGTAGTCAGTCTTCCGCCCCCCCTACCCTCCTTTCATTAAAAAATTATAAAAAAGGATACAAACGAATATTTTGGAAAGTTTATATTTATTTTTTTTTTATGTTTCCATAACTTTGTAGTGCAGTCGAATGCCAAAAATCAGTCTATCCTCGAGGACGTAAACTGTCCCACTTGCAATTAAGTTTTTATATAAAAAATAAAATAAAATAGCATAGGTAAGATTGAAAAATAATAGCTATTCGTAGACAAAATGAATAAGAGGAAAAAATAATAGCTGAACAGTTATGAATACAGTGACTAGATTTAGTATGACCTGAAAAGCGAAGTATTTTTCTGCTCAGAACCATGGAGTCAGTAATGAGTGAAAAAAGTGACTGGAGTATGTTTTAGGTAAAATGGTCGACATTTTAACTGTTTTTATTTAATTTGGGAATAAGGTTTCACGAAATATTACTTGAAGAATGAACAAAAAACATTTTCAAATTTTGTTAATTCAATTATTTAAAATGTAATAATCAAGTACCCAATTTTAGGGAGCCTAAGCCCAGTCGGCCCGTGCTTTAATCGGGCCCTGTTTCCTCCGAAAGAGGGGATGTGTCCGCTTGCAAATGCTTTGTGAGCTCAGGATTGAGAAACGGATAAATCCCACCACTTGATCGCAGTGGATTGGAAGGACACACAGTCTTAATAAAATATAGACGCATTTGTAACTGCCATGAAATGGATTTTTGCCAATAGAGTTTAGATTTTAGAGTTGTTTTAATGCTGTCCCGATTTGTTTACTTTTTCTCCACTTTGAGGCTGAATTTATGCTCAAAAGGTGATGTGTCAACTGGACCCTTCAATCCAGAGGCTTCTGTCAGTAAGCGCAAAAATGACAACGAGAGAAAAATAAACACATAAAAGAGCAAACAGATAGAAGGGTGGATTCGTGAGTTCATAACACAAAACCAGAGAGTAGAGAGTTTAGGGAGAGAAAAACATAAAAAATATTTTTCTGGCCCGTGACATCCGTACGAAAAAAAGCCGAAAATATAGAATAATAATGATTAAAATGAAAAAAATTAAAAATTTTGAAAAAATAAAAATATGTTTTAAAAATAAATTGCATTAAAAATCCGAAAAGGTCCTAAATAATAATAAATAAACATAAAAAACAATTTTTATTAAGCTTTAGAATTTTTGTCTTCGCCGTACACCCGAGGAGAACGATGAAGCAGGACTTATCCAACCATGCCACACCTCTATGACTGTGTCAAAAGGGATATCCAGAAAGAGATTCTTACGACAGATATTTTATCGGGAAAATAATTCTGGTAACAACATACAATAAACCGTTCAAATGACAGATTTTAATCCAAAATAGGAAAGGAATTTTTATTCCGAAAAAATCAATTTAGATATACTCTGCTTTATCAAAAGATAAGGTTCTTTTGATAAAGCAGCGTTTTAAACTCTAGTTTAGCGATTTTTGTAATGAATTACTCGTTAAAGAAATGTTCTAGGTGCATTTTGTATAAGAATTACATAAAAGTGTAATTCTTATACAAAATGTTGGAGATTTTTTTTTCCCATGAATGCGTAAAATAGCAATTGACAGAGGATTGAATATCGTAAAAGTGAAAACAGATGCCAAAATACTGTCTTATTTGAAATAATTGCCTTATATAAATATCATTTAAAACAAGTGAAAATCGATATCCTCGTTTCTTTCTATATAAATTCGAAAAATAAAATGGAAAAATAAAAGCGTATACTGAGCACAAGGAACATTTTGGAGGAATATTGTTCGACGACTCAGTTTTTTTTATCAAACAGTCTCGTATTTTAATCAAATTTTTTATAATAGATTGTTGAGTCTTACATGTTTCATCTAACACCATTATATTACAAAAAAATCTCTAAAAATTGAAAATTTTAAAAAAGGTTTAATTAATATTATTGGAAATGAAGATGGGTAAAGAACAAAAAGGCTGCGTACTTTCTTTTGGTCTGTTTGTGGAAAAAAAACCAATATTTTCTTTCTTTATAAATTTTAAATATTGAATGCCTAAAATATAAATACACAATCATAATAAGCATTAGGGGTTACTGAGTCGAATATTTGTTAATGTTATTGTTTGGATCCATCTTCAGAGGTCGCTTTAGTGCATCTGTGTGTTAAGTTTTTTCACGACTTGTAGTTGGTATGTTGTTTTTTCGGTTGTATCCCTCACCTGATCTGCTGCTCAATATTGAATTTAAACGTAAATAAATAAGTGTTTTGTTTGCTCTCCCACCATGGATTATTGAACTTTGATTGCCTGAACCCTACTGTGGACTTCGACACATTTTCGTTTTGACTTCGGCGTCCATAAATTATGATTCCAAGATCAATCTATAGAATTTGCCTTTACGACGCATACATATCTTTGACATCGGCAACGAAGTGGTTGGTAAATCATGAGTTTCAAGAACCGCAAAGATAATTCCTTCTTATCAGTTGTTAGTTTATATCGACAACACCATTCCGGCTGCCCTCTGGGCTTGAAACCATTATGACTCTATATCCAAAAGATATATGGCTCCCTATTTATACTGAGGGGTCTTTTGGGTGTAGTTCCTATTGGGAAAACCATTTTGAGGGCTCTTTCGCAGCAGGTCTAGGAGCTACAAGCTTCCATTCAGAAATTGAGGCTATGAGACAAGCAATATGCCACCTGACGAGTTTAAATACCTCTTATAGACGCGCCGTTCTCCTTGTGGATTAAAGGTCTGCAATTCTCACAATAGTAATTTAAAAAGAATAGAGTGAAACAAAACATTTATGAATTCAGCTGTGCCGATTGGGCATGGCTAGGTTACGTCTTCCAACGTAACCTAGCCATTGCGGCATCCCTGTAATGAAAGGGCGGGCAAAGCACGGCTATACGCTTCCTCAGCCCTCTATCGACTCGTCGGTCATTTTCAGCTATCTCCAGGTCTAAAAGAAAACCCATTCTCAAAATCAAGGAAAGGTGTGGGAGATCCCAGTCCCAATGAATCTTCCAAGACTGCAAGTTTTAGAATTCTGACGGGACATGACTATCTCCAAGGACACTTACACCGAATTGGTGTGAGAAACAATCCTGACTGCCCTCGAGGTCTTAAAGGAGAGGTTATGAAATTTGAACCATTTGACAATTTGTGCGTCCTTGGACAGCAGACTTTTTATCCACTGACAACTTTTCTGCAAAGGCTGCTCGCAGGGAGATGGTGTATATGGCCCTCTTGTAAGAAAAAAAAAAAAACAATTACAGTCACATTTGTTAGACATTAAAGCATCCGTGTAGCTTATCGTATTAACGAATTTACATTAATTTTTTTTAGTAATAAAAACAATTTTCCAGATGCAGTAAACTTGACAGTGAAAAGATGATTAATGTAGGAGGACTGTTGTCTAGAAACGATAGAGGGCTGAATGCCACTTGTGACACACACGCCTTTCAGACAATATCGTGTGTGGAAAGTCAACATGAAATGCTTACCAAAACAGATCAGATGAATCATTTCCGATGTTTACTGCAATTGTGAAATCGCAAGATCTGTTAGTTGCCGTATACGCTGTAGCGTCGTTGAGGTGTTAATGTGACACACGCTCAACGTCAGGACATCCACATTTTTTACTACATCCTGCAAATGTACATAAACATGTAAAAAACATCTAAATCTACAAAATAGAACGAATTGACTCCCCACTCCTACTTAAACGCTCTTCCTCATCAAACCACTCGCTTCACTTCGTTTCACCTTTTAGTAGAAATTCGGGGAGGAAAGGAAAAGTGGATGTTACAATATCCTAACCCCTCCAGTGTTGAACTTGGATAAGTTCATAAACAGTTAAGTTCGTAGTTAGTTCTAGAATGTTCTAGACCAAATAACAAACATTCTATATATACCAAAGCATCTTTTTATTCACATACAGAACTATGCCAAGTCTTGTCAATTTTCTGTAACTTTTTTTGAAAATTTGGACTTTTATTAATTTTCAATAGCGCTTCGCAAAGTACCGTCATAAATTCGCAATCTTACACATTTTAGAACATTTTAAACTTAAAAAAATTGAAATACAATACATAAGCATTTAATTTAACATGAGACTTGACATTTTTAGATAAGAGTAAAAGCTAAAATATAAGAGTAAATGAGAAAAAAAAATTACTAATCAAAATTTGGGTATCAACTTAATAGATCTGCATTTCAGTGATTTTTACCTTTTTTATGTTCAATTTTATAATTGAAGGGATGCTAGTGCCCATCTCAATAGTCTCTGCCACACCAGTGGGTTATGGTCAATCTGGATGATGAATATCAAATGACCATCTAGGTAACACACTCTTTTTCTGTAATGCAATAATTTTTCGGATGGCTTGAGTTTCCTACTCATATAGAGTATAGATGTGCCTTCCCTCTGTCTTCCATTTATGCAAGAATGATACTGTGACGACTTCAATGTTCTCGAGTGAAGAGAGATCAAAGTCACGATAAAATTGGAAATCACTTTTATTTCTTGGCTCTATACAAGGGGATTCTCATCTCCCCAAACAAGTCGAAATGCATCACCACGACGATCACAGTCGAAAGAAAAGAGATTAAATAATCTCGCACAAGTAGGGAGGCTTTTCTAGGGTTCAATGCAAACCCAATTTATCCCCCGTTCGGTCTCAGAGACTCTGCCGATCCTTATATGAGCGGACTTTACGAATCTCCCGAACTTAATCACAAGAAAGCTGGCTCCGGTCAAAAGATGCGAAAGCCTCCAAGCACCTACGTAAAAGAAAATGTCGAAAAGCCCCCCAGTCGAAAAATTCTAGGCTTTTATACCTCGGGGTCAGTGACGGTTCCAGTTACCTGGGAACTCCAGCTAAGGTTACAGCTAGTTTTTTTAGCTGAATTGTCAGGAGGCTTCCAATCAGCTGATTCCGGTCGTTAGTTCTGGACAAAGGATGGTCTTCACAATACCCAATCCGGTGCCTGATGCGGCAGTCTGCAACAAAAACTCTTTTTCATAATTAGGTGCATAAAGTACTGGTTTGCTTGACAATTTCTGTTTCAGTACACGAAAACCGTTCTCACAATCATCTTTCCAATTTATTTTACCCTTTTGCTCTTTCCCCTTGAATGCAGATGGGTACAAACTGTCGATAGTACCCCGCTAACCCAAGGAAAGCCCTGATCTCTGTTTTATTTTTCGGAGTTTTGAGTAATCGAACAGCTTTTACTTTTAATTTAGCTGTAGATCTTTTTCCTTTTATAATTAGGTGCCCCAAATACTGTACTTGTGAAAATCTGCATGTCTTGAGCCTTTTTAATTTTATTTAAAACTCTTTTCCAAATGTTTCTCCCATGTTTGGGAGACTACTGCAATATTGACTAGATACGGTATTGCAAAACTTTTAGAATCAGGTAAGAAGTCCGACATCATTTAGCTAAAATAGTATGGGGCGTTTTCAACACAAACGGCATTCTGAGTGGCGGGTAAACTCCAAAGTTGGGTTGTGAAAGCAGCTATTTTCTGAGCTTTTTTGCTTAAAGGAATTTGCCAATATCCTTTTGTGAGGTCCAATAAAGTAAATGCACTTCGCTGTTGCGACGGCTTCGACTCTTTGCTCTCTCTATGTTGGGCAATGGAAAATATTGTGTTTTAGTAATTTCATTTAGTTAATGATAGTCAATGCTTGGTGTAGGATCACGTCCTGGTGATTCAACCAATATCATTGGTGAGGCATAATATGGTTCACCCGGTTCAATGATTCTGTATTGCAACATTTTCTGAATCTCCAATTGTAGAATTTCATTTTGTCTTGGTGACATCCGATAAGGTTTCGTGCGAATAACTTTATCACTTATAAGTTCTCTGCCATGTTTAATGACATCCGTCCTACCTGAAATGTTAGAGAGTAGTTTGGCCTATTCTACTAATAGTTTCTGTAATTGGTATTGTTGACAAAAGTTTATCGAAATCGCAATTTTTTTTTTATTTCATTGAAGCCAAATATGTTAGGATCCGATTCAATTTTCGAAAGTCATCTTCTATTTCTGCGGGATCATTGTCTTCCAAGCTTCACAGAATGTTCTGGTCTTTTATAATATGGCTTTAGCATATTAATGAGATAAATTTGGTTATTCTCTTTTCCACCTTCCAAACTGAGAACATGAAACAAATTATGTTTCTGACAATTTCTTAACAATCCTGCCCGGACCTTTCCACTGCACTGCTTACTTGTTTGGCCTACTAGTAGATAATATCAACACCAAATCACCATCTTGAAAAACTCGCTTTATCGCGTTCTTATCATACCACTTTTTCCTGTTATCTCTCACTTCTTCCATCTTCTCTACAGCTAATTCGTGACTTCTCTTCATCCTATTAATTAGCCGAAACACACATTCAACCACGTTATTACTTTATGCAGGTGGATCTAACCACTTTTTGTACAACAGAGTAACCGGTGATCTAAGGTTTCTTCCGTGCAGGGTTGAATCCAGTACTTTGATGGGTGACGGTTCTTAATGAAAATAGAGCAGCTGGAAGATGTCGTTCCTATTCAGGAGCAGATACTCTCAAAATTCTTTTTATAGTTCTGTGAAAGAGTTCAATTGGGTTAGTCTGAAGAGGGTGTACAGAACTTCTGTGTTTAATTCCAAATTCATGAAAAAATTTTACGGTTAAATTACTCATAAATGAAGTTCCTTGATCAATCTGTATTTCTTTCGGAGATCCCATTCAACAGAATATTTGTAGAAATGCATCAATCACAGATGTTGAACTAATATCTGGCACAGCCACAGAATCTGGATATTTCGAAGTCATGCACATAGCTGTAATAAGCTATCGATACCCATTGGGTGAGGCTGGCAAAGGCTGCATCTACATTTATTCGGCTAAATATTTCAGATATCACAGGTACTAAAACCAAAGAAGCTTTATTTTTATCGCTAGATTTGATGGCTCTTTGGCAAGCGTCACAGTTTTTAACAAATTCTTTCATATCTTAGTAGCAGCTTGGCCAGAAGAAGTATCTTTTATCTTGGTTACACCTAAGTGACCCGATGTTTCTTCGTGATTCCAGCTTTCGATAAACCGATCACAGATAGAGTATTAAGAGAAAGACGGGGGATTACATTGAAATAAGTTCTCCTGCTTTAAAACATTTGCACAATTACCTTGAATTAACAAAAAAAGATATTTGTACAGTCTTTGTAAACTCTTCAGAATGTAGTATTTCTTGAAATTACTATTAAGTGATAAGTCTTCTGAGAACTATTTTATATGATTTAGAAAAATAAACCTTTTTTTTTCAAATGGGCAACATCAGCTTATAACTCCTCTTATGAGACTGCACGATATTGAGACGTCTACTCTTTACTTCCTGAATCTCAACTACAGTCTAATACTTTACATTTTGCTCCAAATGCAGTATTATCAAAGAGAAAGAAGATGGTTAGCCATTTATTCCACGGAAGAAAGACATGAGCGAATCGGTGTCGTACTATTAACTGTGTTGTGTTCTGTTTCAGGTCCCGAGTTATTAAAACGAAAGTTCAATTCTAGTCAAGATTTATCTGATTTTCCGCCTCACATCTTAGGAGAGGATTCCTCCCACCGATCGTTCCAAGTCTCGAATCCCGGAGAGGCTCCTTTCGGATCTTCGAGGGACCTCTACTTACGACCCCAGTCCGAGTTCGACGACGGCCTCTTGAACCCGGAGCCCCCCAAGCAGTCGGCTTTCCTCGACATCTTCAGGAACAACCCGGACCGCAGGCCATCGAACGCCGGATTCCTCAGGCGACCTTCCGCGGTCAATTTGAGACGACCCTCGACAGTCGTCGAGCACAAACTCGTACCGTCCACGCTCGACAGACGACCGGAGTACGCCCCAAACCAGAGGGTCTACCAATACCAGCATCAGCAGCAGTACCAGCATCAGCAGCAGCACTCCCATTTCCAGTTCCAGCAAATCGTCGACGATCACTTCCGCCACTACTACGAGCCACCAGCCACCAGCGAGGCCCCCAGGAAGAAGCCCGGAATCGACTTGACCGAACTCTCGATACTCTACGGTATACCCCTTAGCCCTCCGAGGATGGAGGATGAAGAAGGTACGCCCTACCTGCCCCACAGGAGGTCCACCATGCCCACAGTGCTCGACCCCAATTTACTGCAGACTGAAGGAGAAGGTACACACACTATTGTTCCCTACCAATCCTACATTAGACCGACGTGTACAGAGTAGTTATTGCTGTTCTAAAACCCCCAAAACATCTGACCACGGCATGTGACCTCCTCTTTTTACACCACCCATTGGCCTCTGACTTCCTGTGGCGTTTGGATCAGAACCTAATGTAGACACAAAAATACTTCTCATAATTAGTTCGCTGTCTTTCCCGAGAACAGTTTTTATTCCCTATTTATTATCAGTCACGTTCCACACAAATTGAAACCAAAATACCACAGGACTGCAGATGTCAATCCATGATCCTTTACTCTTGTTTTCATCCAAGTTTTGGAACTTGAAATTTGGTATGGTTTACTAAAAACACGTTGTTGATACTTCTCTACAGGCTTTGGCGAGGGCTTCGTTCGAACAGGATCACTGTACACTCGAAAAGTGGAGTCTGCCGCCAAGACCGGAGCCATAGCCAACGCCAGAAAGAAGAGCCTACCGGACATCTCCAACATCGATGCTAACGATCCGAAGATTATGAGCCGCGAAGCTATAGCCATACTCAGCTCACAAAGAAGGGAAGCCATCAGGAGACAGGAAGAAGAGGCTGAGAGGCTCAGAGCGAACCCCCTGCTCTACCTGCTCAGTCCGGAAGTGTGGGTAGGTATTATTTACAAAAAAGTCCTTGTAGCTGTTGTACTTCGAGGCAGGGAAGATGCATGGATCTTCTAGTTTCTTTGAAATTTCGATGTTTGGTATTCAGGATTCGATATATAGTGGAGAAAAGTTTCACTTAATCTTTTTGGATAACCATTATACTGCGTGAAACTATTTGAATTAGAATATATCCGAGCAGGTCATTAAGATCTGAATTAAGGTGATTTCAAACCTCCGAGGTGCGATACAATCATTTCTTTTCTTACCATTCATGCCTTTATAAACGCGCGGGGACATCATTTTAAACACTTTGCACTCGCAGTTGACGCTAACTGCTGAATCTGGTCCGTATATCAGTGGACAGCAAAATAAACATGATAAAAGCCTTCATTGGTTCAGTAGTATCACGTGGAATAAAATATACCGTTAAAGAGTTTATGTTGAACCCCCTTTTTGCTATACGACATAACTTATTGCGAGGTGATTGGCTAGTTCTCCGTTTGTTCAGGAAGGTGCGACTTTTGAACGGCCGTATTTCAGGTATTGAAAATGGACATAAACAAATGACTAAAATAAGAAACTTGACCACTTTCAAAGCAATTTTTGTACTGTAAAATTAAAAGTGGACTTTGTTTTCTATAATTAGCCAACATATAGCTAATATTTAATCTGGTTTGGAGCGTTATCATAAATCTTTTGCCATACGAGGGGAAAGAATTCGATCTCAATCCAAACGTCCAGTGCACGCGATAGTTTAATGATTCCCTTTATTGTCGATGAATGTTCTAGTGAGCTAAACATTTTCAACCGATTTATTTTAGTTCAGTAAGGCGGTTGAATAATTTCGCTGATACACGAGATTCTTGAACGGAAAAAGGAATCTAATGCTTTTTCCACATAATTTGACGGCTCTGTAGCATGAATCCCGTACTCTTTGTGTACCATT
Organism: Pardosa pseudoannulata; assembly: GCA_032207245.1. Lineage (NCBI taxonomy): Eukaryota > Metazoa > Arthropoda > Arachnida > Araneae > Lycosidae > Pardosa > Pardosa pseudoannulata. The sequence goes on along the minus strand of JAGEOH010000777.1, from coordinate 13,744 downwards.
GTGAGTTGAGTGTTTTGTTTCTCCCCCTCGCAGGACTGGTTTGCCAGCCAACAGCTGATAATTCTGGTACTCGTCATCAATATCGCCCTGGGACTGCTGTTTTTCAAGGTGATCCTATAGCGAGGTGGGACGCATTCTCGACTTTTCTCGGGTCCTTTCCTGGAGTTGCCATCGAGAGAGACCCGGAAAGTGGCCTCGGGTGCAGAGAATTGGAACTGGAGAGTAGCCTCGAAAGATTGTTTGTTTGTGTCTCAATCCAAAAAGGCGAAAGGTGCACTGCAGAGGGCCACGACACATCGTTATCATCTCCTGGGTGCGAAAACATTTCATTGATCCACACATCCTTGATTCCATGGGCCTCACTCACCAACAAAACGGTCTCTTCCACAACACAGACTACAACGCCAAAAAAAAACCTTTTCCACGAAATTTAGATGTCTTTTTTTATATACAAACCGAAGGATTTTTTCACTCGTTACTCCTTTTGCTCATTCCTCCCCTTCCCAAATAGAAAGTCACTTTGGTAATGAATACCTATTAACATTTCAAATAGTGCGCGATTTCTGATCCACTCAGAAATGCAGCGCTTTAGACACTTTTAAATAAGTTTTAACGCTCTATTATTTTTTAAGATGTGACATGAAAGATCAAAATGTTAATTTTATTTCCTTCTGCCGTCAACATTCGTGGTTTGATCACGAGCATCCTATTTATTGAAGTGGTAGAAAAGAAAGTTGACATGTTGTCAGATTAGAACGCGATATTCAAAACAAATCGTCAATAACAAAAAGGACGAATCAAAACAGGACATTCAAACAAACACTAATTTTCCATATTGCTTTTTTTTTACAGAAGTTAAAAAGTAAAAGACAGCAGCGCATGTATTTCGTTAATTTATTTATTGGCACGAAGTTGTCCATGTATAGAATTGGCAATCGAAATAAGTGTTTTCTTTTTATCAACTCGATGTATTTGAAACTTCTGTATGAAGTTGAATCACTGTATAAAGTATTATCAAAGCCTTTGTAATGTGTGTTTTTTCTTTCAGTCTCACCACACTGAAAGCAGTCACGTGTAGTTCTTTCCTTTCCATTGCTTGGTTAATTGAAAAACACTTTAGAACGTGAGGTAAATTGTTTTTATTTGCCTTTTATAGAACAACAAAGTTTTAATTTTTACATAAAGGCATACAGTGTCTAACAATAAGTATTTGGACACATATTCAAATGACGATATCTGCGGTACTGAGGTACGTCACGGCCTCCGCCGGTATACATCGTGTAGGAAACAGCATCGGCATGAGTCGCATGCACGATGCCGCGCAGTTCGGAGATACCTGATTTAGAGAAAGGTAAATTATCGGGTATCACAAATGGGGCCGATCCTTAAGGCACATACCTAGCAATCTGAAGTACCCAATATCGACAGTGGCCTATGGGATTAAGAAGTGGATGAAACTTGTATGTCTACTCCAAGCCACTAGCTGTAATACAAAGACTTGTGGAAAGTATGCCCCGGAGGGGTCGCGCTGTCATTGTGGAGGCTCTGCCAACTATTGATTTGGAATAAAGTGAGTTTTTTTCTTTTCTATCACAGGTGTCCAAATACTTATTGGTAGACAGTGTATAATGGTTATTGAAAAATTACGAGGAACTTCGAGGGTAGCCAGTTATGCTTAGGGCTGAAATGCTTATCAACATATTGTCAAATATTGATATTTTTGAACTATTGTGATAATAATCTTTAAAATGATATTCTGCCGATATATCATCCACCAGCGATACTGCATCTCCCCCGACTGCCAAAAGATATCCTGTAAATATCAATATAAAGCGACATTTCCTCTAACAACTGCGTTTGTTGGACGTACCTGATAACAGCACAATCCAGACCTTTTAGGATTATCCCTTCTCATCCAAATATGCATTGGGTCAAATCCAGAAGTCCACGAAGTACTGGCTTGTATTTATTGGGATATATCAGAGATATTCATATTCACAGCTTGATTGCAATTGATTCTGTTATTGACATTTCTGGATATCTCGATAACACTACACAATGATATGTGCTCACATTGGTATTTCAGGAAAGCTTAATTTCAATAGTTAGAGATAAATACACGTATTGTTGTTTCTGGATATCTCGATAGCAGTAGCAAGTGATTTGTGCTCGCATGGGTATTTCCAGATAGCTTAATTACAAGAGCCATTGATTTTATGTCATTGCGATAGCCAGAGCGTAACAGCTCGTATAACTTGATCGCAATCGCCCGTATTCATCTCGACAGAGCGTTGTGCTGGTTTGGCTGACAACGAAGGCTGGAAATCAAGCTGATTGCCCGAACTTATATTAAAAAAACAATGTTTCGCAATACTGAAACGGCAAAATAATAAATGAAAATATATCGATATGCAGTTTAAGTCTGAATGAGGTTTAAAAGTAGTATAGCGATAATATCAATATCAATGTAGGAACAGGTCGCAATATTAAATATCTGATATCCCAAAACGGTAACGACCCTTTTTTGAGTTGCATACCTTGAGGAAAGAAAATGTTTCAATACATATAAAAGGAAATAAGTTAGCTGACACCGATTTTGTTTTTAATTATTCGTAAGAGAGGACTTTTCAAAGTGAACTTCCTCTTAGAAAACTAAGAAGTTATCTAAAAAGGATTGTTCACATTCGACCGCAGGCCGATTATTGTCCCAAAGGAATGAGAGCAAAGCGGAAACGATAGAATATGATTGTGATTCTGATTGTTCCCACAGTTCACTAGTACCACGGGATTAGGAGCCCATCCGACTTTTCGCAAACGAAATTGTAATCAGTTCTTCCTTACCCAATGAAAATGAGTATTGAAAAATCTGTGTCTATGGAAGCTTTCAAACGGGGAAACAAAAATCGAGATACGAGGCGCATCCAGAAAGTAAGTTTCCCCATTTAAAAGAAAACATTAACACACACTTTCACGGACACGTTTACTGGCAACAAGTCGAGCCCTGTTTCAGCTATTTTTCGACACAGCCACCACCCCAATGGAGACACTTGTCGTATTGTGGGATCCACTTTGGTATACCTCTGCCGCCCGTGAACGGAACCAGCCTTCCCGTTCCAGAACACCGTGCACATCCCTTTCCCGTACCGACAGCGTCTGTTTGAATTGGGTCCTGACCGAAGATCCACTATGACGCCAATACATGGACAGCTGCTTGGTTTCCGGGGTAAAGTGCGACATGCCCGTGACGATCCTGTCGAGGCACTCGGCGCCGTCGTCGTGATACCGTAGAACAAATGTCGGTGCTGCTCTTAAACATTGAATGTTGTGTTCGGGTGTCCGTTTCTGCTCGTAGACCTGACAGAGCTGACGATGAATTTCAATGGGCGCAATACTCTGAGCATTCGAGATCACCGACCGAACTTTGCAGGCGGCGGGAGAAGGAATTAGAGTTTCCATTTCGGACCACTGCTATCACGCCACTGGCACGAATCGGGACTCGTCCAGCTGGCATAGGATTAATACGTCATAGATTTGTTACGCACGCGCTATTGACACGGCTAATTACGTTTACATTAAAGGGAAAAACATCGGGAAATTTATTTTTTGGATGCGCCTCGTATTTGTTCGAAATATTAATATGAACCAAATCTGCAGAACCTCGACTGGTAAGAATTCCACGAATGTGGTCTCTATATTTTTCTAACTTTTCGGTATGTTATGGATTTGTTGTAATAATTGAATATCTGAAAATGAGTGGATGTGAAATCCAGTGTATTTTTTTAATACCAACATGGATTTCCTATTCATCGGGGTCGCCGTTTGAAACGTCCATGCCAAGCAGTGGGATTCGAACTCCAGTTACGGAGAGCAGCACAATACCTGCGGGTCTTAACTGAAAAATAAATAAAAAGTCAAGTTCTTATACTATACAAACTATATTCGTTGAAAAAGCAATCTACTCAGTTTAGAATTCCTTTTCGAGAAAATGTTTAGCTATTTCACTAGAAATGCGCGGAATGTTAAACTAAATTCTTTGTCACGTTGTTATTCGTAAACATTCTTTATTTTCCTTCATTAGAACAAAGCAACGGGTTTGTTGGTTTAGGACAAAAATATTTCCACTGGTTTGTTTTGTACCGTGCGACGTTTCGGCGAAAAGGAATCATTAACGGAATCCGATGCTTTTCCCACGTTGATATAGGATGAGGAAAAATAGGGCGTGATAGGGAAAATTCCCCTATGAAAACAACAAAGATCCTTCCAAATTATATAAGCTCTTCAGTAAATAAATATAAAGTAGAAAACTGCTTCTCGGTACCGGAGTTCGCCGGTTCGAATCTCGCTGTCGGTTGGTGTGCATGTTCGTAATCGGCTTTGAGCAGTAGGTTTCTGTGTAGCAAAATAGTAGACCGTAGCGCTCCAAACCAAACCGCAGTAAATAAAATTATACCTCATTTATTTCACTTCGGAGACCTGAAAATAAACAGAAACCAATAAAAATACCTAAAAGCGGATTAAAATAACAATGAAGTCTAAAACACAATTATCAGAACTACTGACGAACAATATTAATAATTGATTACATTCTAAGTTTATAATTTTTCAAGGACGAAACGTTTAGAACATTTATACTTATTTTCGAGTAAAACAGTGGGATCGCGGATGTTCTTATCCATCGCTTATTATTATCGAAATCACTCCATTTCTCTATCCAAAGGAATATTCACCATGCAACTGCAGATGGAACCGATTCTTTTTCTTTCCCTTCGCTGTCGTTTGAACTTCCTGAAATTCTCATTCTTCCGCCTAGGGAAATGGAGGAAGGTCATAGGAGTGGGGTATGACACGTTCCTGGAATTTTTCAGAAACGCGCACACCCTGTTGGTGGTCATTGGTTGTCCGACAAGCAGAAGGCAACCCATTTTTATCGGAACTGAGAAGAGGCGTCTTCTCATTTTATACCTTGCTCGCTGACGTGCACCTTGCCGATAGGGAAGCCAGAAAGCGCAATGATTGAACGATAAAACAAAAGATCGAAATTTTAGATCGTCATGGCAGGTTGATGATGATGACGAACCATTTATCCACGAGTTTGTAAACAGTCAACAATGGATCATTTTTTAAAAAAATTATGTATACAATTGTCATGTTCTAAAGGGTAATATGCAGTACATAAATATAAGGTGTGTTTTTTCATTTTGTTTTGAAGTTTAGTACGCGTGAATGAAAGGGGGTGGGGTAAATCCCGGCGTCCCAGGCTGAATCCACTGTAATATATATCTCCGGAAAGAATCGATGCAAAATTGAGAGAGGATTTCTTGAAAGGGAGAACGGGAGTGGCCTGAAAATCGGGCTGTAGGTAAGTCGTTGTCAGCGAATAAGAATGCGGCAGCGAGCCAAGACAAAGCATCCCTAACAATTGGAGAGTGTTCCAATTTGGATGGCGGCGACCAACGACTCTTTCTTTTCACACTCTCCATGCACGCACTCCGTTCAGATTTTGAACTTTTAAAATAAAATGGACTGCCATCTAAAACAGTGAAAAAAAATTATATTGATAACAGAAGAAGAAAAGAAAGTTTTAAATATTGCTTCCTGAAACAAAACAATATTTTCTTAAATCAGATCAATCAGAAATAGGATCCTAAATGAGGAAAGATGGACACAGAAAAATACATGTCCAGTATGAAATCAGAGATAAAAGTTCAGATTTTTAGTTTCTTTGAAGCAGACGTAAATTCAAATAGAGCTATTTAATATTTGCGAATACATACGAAATATACAAATTTGTGTTGTAGAAGGACAAAACCAAAACACGTTGTAACATGATGAGTTCCTTTTTGGGAACGATTTTGATTTCGTTTGCTATGTTCTACAACACACTACACAAACAACAACATATACAACTCACACAACGAGAGAGATCAATGGCAACAAACTAAATGGCTCTCTTAGCTCCACCTATCATAAAACGTAGAGGGGAGGAATTGTACCCCATACACTGTGTATATATATATATATATATATATTATATATATATATATATATATATATATATATATATATATATATATATATATATATATGTATATATATATATATGTATATATATATATGTGTGTATATATATATATATACACACACACACACACACACATATATATATATATATATATATATATATATATATGAATCAGGCTACTATCAGACATAGACACCCATAACTCCCATTTAAATTCTGTCAAATATTAAATATTATATATGGTCGTGTAGGTCTGTTCAAGAGTAACACGTACATACCACATTTGTTTGACTTTAAAATAATTTATATTATTTTATTCCTTTCCGTTTGGTTTTATAGAATTTTCACTTTATTTTTTCGGCTACCATCAGACATGGACACCCATAACTCTCATTTAAATTCTGTCAACTATTAAATATTATATATGGTCGTGTAGGTCTGCTCAAGAGCAACACGTACATACCACATTTGTTTGACTTTAAAATAATTTATATCATTTTATTCCTTTCCGTTTGGTTTTATAGAATTTTCACTTTATTTTTTCGGCTACAATCAGACATGGACACCCATAACTCTCACTTAACTTCTATCAACTATAAAATATCGTATATGGTCGTGTAGGTCTGTTTAAGAGCAACAGGTACATACCACATTTGTTTGACTATGAAATAATTTATATCATTTTATTCCTTTCCGTTTGGTTTTTTAGAATTTTCACATTATATTTTTGGCTACAATCAGACATGGACACCCATAACTCTTATTTAACTTCTGTCAACTATTAAATATATTATATGGTCGTGTAGGTCTGTTCAAGAGCAATATCTACATACAACATTTGTTTGACTTTAAAATAATTTATATCATTTTATTGATTTCCGACTTGCTTTTTAGAATTTTCACTTTATTTTTTCGGCTACAATCAGACATGGACACCCATCACTCTCACTTAACTTCTATCAACTATTAAATATTGTATATGGTCGTGTAGGTCTGTTTAAGTGCAACACGTACATACCACATTTGTTTGACTTTAAAATAATTTATATCATTTTACTCATTTCCGTTTGGTTTTTTAGAATTTTCACTTTATTTTTTCGGCTACAATCAGACATGGACACCCATAACTCTCATTTAACTTCTGTCAACTATTAAATATTGTATATGGTCGTGTAGGTCTGTTCAAGAGCAACACGTACATACCACATTTGTTTGACTTTAAAATAATTTATATCATTTTATTCCTTTCCGTTTGGTTTTTTAGAATTTTCACTTTATTTTTTCGGCTACAATCAGACATGGACACCCATAACTCTCATTTAACTTCTGTCAACTATTAAATATTATATATGGTCGTGTAGGTCTGTTCAAGAGCAACACGTACATACCACATTTTTTTGACTTTAAAATAATTTATATCATTTTATTCCTTTCCGTTTGGTTTTTTAGAATTTTCACTTTATGTTTTCGGCTACCATCAGACATGGACACCCATAACTCTCATTTAACTTCTGTCAACTATTAAATATTATATATGGTCGTGTAGGTCTGCTCAAGAGCAACACGTACATACCACATTTGTTTGACTTTAAAATAATTTATATCATTTTATTCCTTTCCGTTTGGTTTTTTAGAATTTTCACTTTATTTTTTCGGCTACCATCAGACATGGACACCCATAACTCTTATTTAACTTCTGTCAACTATTAAATATTATATATGGTCGTGTAGGTCTGCTCAAGAGCAACACGTACATACCACATTTGTTTGACTTTAAAATAATTTATATCATTTTATTCCTTTCCGTTTGGTTTTTTAGAATTTTCACTTAATTTTTTCGTCTACAATAAGACATGGACACCCATAACTCTCATTTAACTTCTGTCAACTATTAAATATATTATATGGTCGTGTAGGTCTGTTCAAGAGCAACACGTACATACCACATTTGTTTGACTTTAAAATAATTTATATCATTTTATTCCTTTCCGTTTGGTTTTTTAGAATTTTCACTTTATTTTTTCGGCTACAATCAGACATGGACACCCATAACTCTCATTTAACTTCTGTCAACTATTAAATATTATATATGGTCGTGTAGGTCTGCTCAAGAGCAACACGTACATACCACATTTGTTTGACTTTAAAATAATTTATATCATTTTATTCCTTTCCGTTTGGTTTTTTAGAATTTTCACTTTATTTTTTCGGCTACCATCAGACATGGACACCCATAACTCTCATTTAACTTCTGTCAACTATTAAATATTATATATGGTCGTGTAGGTCTGTTGAAGAGCAACACGTACATACAACATTTGTTTGACTTTAAAATAATTTAAATCATTTTATTCCTTTCCGTTTGGTTTTTTAGAATTTTCACTTTATTTTTTCGGCTACAAACAGATATGGACACCTATAACTCTCATTTAACTTCTGTCAACTATTAAATATTATATATGGTCGTGTAGGTCTGCTCAAGAGCAACACGTACATACCACATTTGTTTGACTTTAAAATAATTTATATCATTTTATTCCTTTCCGTTTGGTTTTTTAGAATTTTCACTTTATTTTTTCGGCTACCATCAGACATGGACACCCATAACTCTCATTTAACTTCTGTCAACTATTAAATATTATATATGGTCGTGTAGGTCCGTTCAATAGCAACACGTATATACCACATTTGTTTGATATTAAAATAATTTATATCATTTTATTCCTTTCCGTTTGGTTTTTTAGAATTTTCACTTTATTTTTTCGGCTACAACAGATATGGACACCTATAACTCTCATTTAACTTCTGTCAACTATTAAATATTATATATGGTCGTGTAGGTCTGTCCAAGAGCAACACGTACATACCACATTTGTTTGACTTTAAAATAATTTATATCATTTTATTCCTTTCCGTTTGGTTTTTTAGAATTTTCACTTTATTTTTTCGGCTACCATCAGACATGGACACCCGTAACTCTCATTTAACTTCTGTCAACTATTAAATATTATATATGGTCGTGTAGGTCTGCTCAAGAGCAACACGTACATACCACATTTGTTTGACTTTAAAATAATTTATATCATTTTATTCCTTTCCGTTTGGTTTTTTAGAATTTTCACTTTATTTTTTCGGCTACCATCAGACATGGACACCCATAACTCTCATTTAACTTCTGTCAACTATTAAATATTATATATGGTCGTGTAGGTCTGCTCAAGAGCAACACGTACATACCACATTTGTTTGACTTTAAAATAATTTATATCATTTTATTCCTTTCCGTTTGGTTTTTTAGAATTTTCACTTTATTTTTTCGGCTACCATCAGACATGGACACCCATAACTCTCATTTAACTTCTGTCAACTATTAAATATTATATATGGTCGTGTAGGTCTGCTCAAGAGCAACACGTACATACCACATTTGTTTGACTTTAAAATAATTTATATCATTTTATTCCTTTCCGTTTGGTTTTTTAGAATTTTCACTTTATTTTTTCGGCTACCATCAGACATGGACACCCATAACTCTCATTTAACTTCTGTCAACTATTAAATATTATATATGGTCGTGTAGGTCTGTCCAAGAGCAACACGTACATACCACACTTGTTTGACTTTAAAATAATTTATATCATTTTATTCCTTTCCGTTTGGTTTTTTAGAATTTTCACTTTATTTTTTCGGCTACCATCAGACATGGACACCCATAACTCTCATTTAACTTCTGTCAACTATTAAATATTATATATGGTCGTGTAGGTCTGCTCAAGAGCAACACGTACATACCACATTTGTTTGACTTTAAAATAATTTATATCATTTTATTCCTTTCCGTTTGATTTTTTAGAATTTTCACTTTATTTTTTCGGCTACCATCAGACATGGACACCCATAACTCTCATTTAACTTCTGTCAACTATTAAATATTATATATGGTCGTGTAGGTCTGCTCAAGAGCAACACGTACATACCACATTTGTTTGACTTTAAAATAATTTATATCATTTTATTCCTTTCCGTTTGGTTTTTTAGAATTTTCACTTTATTTTTTCGGCTACCATCAGACATGGACACCCATAACTCTCATTTAACTTCTGTCAACTATTAAATATTATATATGGTCGTGTAGGTCTGCTCAAGAGCAACACGTACATACCACATTTGTTTGACTTTAAAATAATTTATATCATTTTATTCCTTTCCGTTTGGTTTTTTAGAATTTTCACTTTATTTTTTCGGCTACCATCAGACATGGACACCTATAACTCTCATTTAACTTCTGTCAACTATTAAATATTATATATGGTCGTGTAGGTCTGCTCAAGAGCAACACGTACATACCACATTTGTTTGACTTTAAAATAATTTATATCATTTTATTCCTTTCCGTTTGGTTTTTTAGAATTTTCACTTTATTTTTTCGGCTACCATCAGACATGGACACCCATAACTCTCATTTAACTTCTGTCAACTATTAAATATTATATATGGTCGTGTAGGTCTGCTCAAGAGCAACACGTACATACCACATTTGTTTGACTTTAAAATAATTTATATCATTTTATTCCTTTCCGTTTGGTTTTTTAGAATTTTCACTTTCTTTTTTCGGCTACCATCAGACATGGACACCCATAACTCTCATTTAACTTCTGTCAACTATTAAATATTATATATGGTCGTGTAGGTCTGCTCAAGAGCAACACGTACATACCACATTTGTTTGACTTTAAAATAATTTATATCATTTTATTCCTTTCCGTTTGGTTTTTTAGAATTTTCACTATTTTTTTTCGGCTACCATCAGACATGGACACCCATAACTCTCATTTAACTTCTGTCAACTATTAAATATTATATATGGTCGTGTAGGTCTGCTCAAGAGCAACACGTACATACCACATTTGTTTGACTTTAAAATAATTTATATCATTTTATTCCTTTCCGTTTGGTTTTTTAGAATTTTCACTTTATTTTTTCGGCTACCATCAGACATGGACACCCATAACTCTCATTTAACTTCTGTCAACTATTAAATATTATATATGGTCGTGTAGGTCTGCTCAAGAGCAACACGTACATACCACATTTGTTTGACTTTAAAATAATTTATATCATTTTATTCCTTTCCGTTTGGTTTTTTAGAATTTTCACTTTATTTTTTCGGCTACAAACAGACATGGACACCTATAACTCTCATTTAACTTCTGTCAACTATTAAATATTATATATGGTCGTGTAGGTCTGCTCAAGAGCAACACGTACATACCACATTTGTTTGACTTTAAAATAATTTATATCATTTTATTCCTTTCCGTTTGGTTTTTTAGAATTTTCACTTTATTTTTTCGGCTACCATCAGACATGGACACCCATAACTCTCATTTAACTTCTGTCAACTATTAAATATTATATATGGTCGTGTAGGTCTGTCCAAGAGCAACACGTACATACCACACTTGTTTGACTTTAAAATAATTTATATCATTTTATTCCTTTCCGTTTGGTTTTTTAGAATTTTCACTTTATTTTTTCGGCTACCATCAGACATGGACACCTATAACTCTCATTTAACTTCTGTCAACTATTAAATATTATATATGGTCGTGTAGGTCTGCTCAAGAGCAACACGTACATACCACATTTGTTTGACTTTAAAATAATTTATATCATTTTATTCCTTTCCGTTTGGTTTTTTAGAATTTTCACTTTATTTTTTCGGCTACCATCAGACATGGACACCCATAACTCTCATTTAACTTCTGTCAACTATTAAATATTATATATGGTCGTGTAGGTCTGCTCAAGAGCAACACGTACATACCACATTTGTTTGACTTTAAAATAATTTATATCATTTTATTCCTTTCCGTTTGGTTTTTTAGAATTTTCACTTTATTTTTTCGGCTACCATCAGACATGGACACCCATAACTCTCATTTAACTTCTGTCAACTATTAAATATTATATATGGTCGTGTAGGTCTGTTCAAGACCAACACGTACATACCACATTTGTTTGACTTTAAAATAATTTATATCATTTTATTCCTTTCCGTTTGGTTTTTTAGAATTTTCACTTTATTTTTTCGGCTACCATCAGACATGGACACCTATAACTCTCATTTAACTTCTGTCAACTATTAAATATTATATATGGTCGTGTAGGTCTGCTCAAGAGCAACACGTACATACCACATTTGTTTGACTTTAAAATAATTTATATCATTTTATTCCTTTCCGTTTGGTTTTTTAGAATTTTCACTTTATTTTTTCGGCTACCATCAGACATGGACACCCATAACTCTCATTTAACTTCTGTCAACTATTAAATATTATATATGGTCGTGTAGGTCTGCTCAAGAGCAACACGTACATACCACATTTGTTTGACTTTAAAATAATTTATATCATTTTATTCCTTTCCGTTTGGTTTTTTAGAATTTTCACTTTATTTTTTCGTCTACAGACATGGACACCTATAACTCTCATTTAACTTCTGTCAACTATTAAATATTATATATGGTCGTGTAGGTCTGCTCAAGAGCAACACGTACATACCACATTTGTTTGACTTTAAAATAATTTATATCATTTTATTCCTTTCCGTTTGGTTTTTTAGAATTTTCACTTTATTTTTTCGGCTACAAACAGACATGGACACCTATAACTCTCATTTAACTTCTGTCAACTATTAAATATTATATATGGTCGTGTAGGTCTGCTCAAGAGCAACACGTACATACCACATTTGTTTGACTTTTAAATAATTTATATCATTTTATTCCTTTCCGTTTGGTTTTTTAGAATTTTCACATTTTTTTTTCGGCTACGGTCAGACATGGACACCCATAACTCTCATTTAACTTCTGTCAACTATTAAATATTATATATGGTCGTGTAGGTCTGCTCAAGAGCAACACGTACATACCACATTTGTTTGACTTTAAAATAATTTATATCATTTTATTCCTTTCCGTTTGGTTTTTTAGAATTTTCACTTTATTTTTTCGGCTACCATCAGACATGGACACCCATAACTCTCATTTAACTTCTGTCAACTATTAAATATTATATATGGTCGTGTAGGTCTGCTCAAGAGCAACACGTACATACCACATTTGTTTGACTTTAAAATAATTTATATCATTTTATTCCTTTCCGTTTGGCTTTTTAGAATTTTCACTTTATTTTTTCGGCTACCATCAGACATGGACACCCATAACTCTCATTTAACTTCTGTCAACTATTAAATATTATATATGGTCGTGTAGGTCTGCTCAAGAGCAACACGTACATACCACATTTGTTTGACTTTAAAATAATTTATATCATTTTATTCCTTTCCGTTTGGTTTTTTAGAATTTTCACTTTATTTTTTCGGCTACCATCAGACATGGACACCCATAACTCTCATTTAACTTCTGTCAACTATTAAATATTATATATGGTCGTGTAGGTCTGCTCAAGAGCAACACGTACATACCACATTTGTTTGACTTTAAAATAATTTATATCATTTTATTCCTTTCCGTTTGGTTTTTTAGAATTTTCACTTTATTTTTTCGGCTACCATCAGACATGGACACCCATAACTCTCATTTAACTTCTGTCAACTATTAAATATTATATATGGTCGTGTAGGTCTGCTCAAAAGCAACACGTACATACCACATTTGTTTGACTTTAAAATAATTTATATCATTTTATTCCTTTCCGT
>JAGEOH010000776.1:0-28444 GCA_032207245.1 Pardosa pseudoannulata | reverse complement strand
CAAATACGGTGAAATTTCTGTGAGCGGCCACCCTTCTAAACGGTCAATTTTTCATGGCACGGATTTTTCGATTCATAGGGCTAATGGTAAAATAATCTATATCAGCGGCCACCCGACCCCCTCTAAACGGCCACTAAGTGGGATTGCCCTTTTATTTTTCGGGACATTCTACTCACTCCATGCTTTAATTTTGAGGGAAAAAACTCAAGGTCAGGTTTATTGTCCGATATAAGGAATAGCTTGAGAAGTCCCCTCCCCTTTCTAAGAAAGATTAAATCTATTATCTCTTTTGTATTCTTCCCACACTCTTCAGATAGAGAATCCCTATTACACCATCTATAGAAACTGAGGGAGGAACTGGACAATCAAGCGTTGAAGGTGTCCTAGGGCCTTTGGAATTCTAATCGGTAAAGTTAAAGAAGAATTGCACGTCTGTCAGCAAAAATGTCATTCAAGCCAGTTTCATTTCATTAGTTGGTCAGTGATCTATCTGAGTTGCAACGGTGTCGAACTGCATTTTTCTAAACATAGAGCAGAGCATTGAAGTTCTGCGTGAATATGAGACATAAAAATTAGCTCAATTATTTAACTGCTGAAATCAACAAAGTCATTAAAGAAAGGAATTTGATTTGAAAGGAGTAAGAAGACTACAGAACAAACAGAAACAAATTGTAGACTTTTACTTAAAAAATATGTAAAGAAGTATGAAATAAAGTACTATTTTCTCTTTAGATAAATTTTAAATTTTATTTACTTAAGGAATATATGTCAGACTTGTTTATATTACGCATCATAGTAATTATCTTATAATAGTAAATAAAACCCTTCAGAACGGCCAATCCCTCTAAGCGGCGAAATATTCTTGGAACGGAGTGGTGGCCGCTCAGAGAGGTTTCACTGTATTTAAAGAAAAGATGAACCCAAGCATTATTGCCATTGCCAGTTTTTTTAATATAAGATTATTTATTTAAAAAATTGTAAATTCTTACGCTAACTACTTTTAAGATTTTATGCGAAAGTGTATTATTTTATATTAGTAGTATAAAATCAAAATATATTTACAAACATAACTTACTATAATACTCTTAATTTATTAAAGTATTTCTTAAACATCTCCTTTCTTAAAAATATTTTAAGAAAAAGAAGAACAAAACATATGCAATAAACTTTTATTATATATGGCACATAAATATTACAAGCATATGTAAATAAAATCCGGATTTAATCCGGATGAGACTGATATAAATTTGTACCTTTGTCTATTCGAAAGACAAGTAGAATACTTGAACGTACCTGAAATTGAGATGGCAGGGGAACTCATTTCATTATTACCGCTATCAGTGTCAAATATTATCTTAAGCGAAAAGGCAGAAGAGACGCGGCATTATAAATTTGTAAAGAAACTCCTCTTGGAACGCTATAATTTATCGGCGGAAACCATGAGGCAAAAATTTGTACAACATGTACGAAAAACAGGAAATCTATGGAAGGATTATCTTTTTGAGATACCCACCTATCTAGAAGGTTGGGTATCCAGTTTAGGTGTAACAACATATGAAGTTCTACTGGATTTAATGCTAGTAGACCAGCTAAAACGGAAGATGGGGAGCGAATTCTAGGAATTCCATCTCAAAGAATGGGAAAGTTTTGTCTCACTCGACATCATAGCGGACCTAGGATACAAGTATGAATTACTTAAGAAACCCGGGAAGTCCCAAATGCAGGGGAAAAGGTTTCCGGAATCTCGCCCCCCTGACTTTCGCAAGTTTTCAGTACTACTCAAGGCAGCAGAAAATATCAGACCCTCTCCCCAGGAAAAGTTAAGAATGAAAGCAAAAAAACGCCAAGGGTAAATGAACCTAAACGTCGGGATTGGCAGAATAATAGGGAGTTCGAAAAGAAAAGGAACACCGACATTATTTATTTCCAGTGTGGAGTCTCTGGGCACATTAGACCTGATTGCCCGGAATTAAAACGCAAGGAGGAATTAAATGCCATAAATACCGGAAGTGAGGTAGTAGATCCGCTAGCACCCTACGTTAATATGGGCACGGTAAACAATAAAACGTGCGAAATTTTAAGAGACAATGGGGCTAGCTATGACGTCATCTGTAGACGATATGTTAGGCCGCAAGATTTTATAGGCGACACGGTATGGGTCACTCAGCCCTTGGATACTCACGCTATAAAATTGCCGGTGGCGAGAGTCTCGTTATGTACTAAAGGAAGTACTTACAAAATCGCCGGTGTTAAGCGCCTCGAATTTCGAGTTACCATTTATCGTCCAGACCGATGAGTCAGATATGGGAATAGGAGTAGAGTTCGCTCAACACATTGACGGATAGGAGCATCCGATACTGTTTTTCAGTCGGAAATTTAATGCTGCGGAACAAAAATATTGCACTGCTGAAAAGGAATGTGCTGCGATTATTTTTGCTTTAAAAAACTAAAAACATTTCTATTTGGATGGGCGTGAATTCACAATAGTGACAGATCACAATCCTTTAGTTTGCCTCCAAAAGAATTCGAGCTCAAACAGTCGCCTATTCCGATGGCAGCTGGTGCTACAACAGTTTAGCTACCGTGTTGTCCAGAAACCAGGCACACACAATACTAATGCAGATGCATTAAGCCGCTGCATCGCTTAAAGTGTAGTAAAAGGTGTAAAGTGTAAATACTTGCTAATTTTCTTTTGTGTATATAATTATTTAGTGTTTTAATTTAGTATATTAAGCTAGAAATGTAGTTATTGTTATTTTGCATTATACTGTTTATATTAAGTATCTGAGTCACTGTTGGTTCCTTACGAGAAAGATCAGAGTTGCAGTTCTCCAGGAGAATCTATCTGCATAACTGATATCCACTCTGTGGAAAAATGTTATGGAAGGGGGTGGGTGTAACGATCCGTTACATGACCCTAAAGAAAGAGGAGCGGAAGGTGACCTTTTGCAGCGAATAATTACGGTTAGCGGCAGGTTGAAACGGGTGGTCTAACAATAACCACTGTGTACTACGTCCCGGACTTAATTGAAAACTATCTGTATGCTGGAGCCAGCGCGTCTGACACTTTGTGAGACTCGGTGAAATGATTGTGAATAATTACAGTGCCACCTATGCGCCCATTAGCGGTAGCGAAAAAAGCAATTAAGTTGTTTCGGTCGGCTGATTTAAAAACGGCTTTTCGGCCACATATGGAAACGAAACAGCTGATTCAGGTGGAAAGTGACCGAAGGATTGCATCATCCTGCTTTTGGAAGTTTCCCGAAGAATTGCGTAAGGGGAACCGGGACCGCTTTAAAAGAAGAGTGGTGGTGCCAAGACGGGGCTTTTTTCTTCTTGAGGCTTCTTCTTGAATTTGCCTTTGCAGCTGTTGTGTGGAGCTCGAGAGGAGTCCGCTCGTATCTCCGATTTCCGGAGTTTGCTTGATTAGAGACCACCAGCGTCTCTGTTTGCTAAGAAGTCGACCTTCGACTTGGGAATCCCATTCCCGTTATTTTACTATTTTATTTTTTCTACTTTGTGCATAAAAGTAGGTCGCTGAGCGTGACCCTTGCTCTCATTTTGGATCGTCTTGCATCACGAGTTTCCTTCACGAACTCCAGAGTGATACGCACTCTGAGCTTTCGAAGCTTGGTGTGAAAGCCGACTGTACTAATCGTCAGCCCGGAGGTGATAGTGTTAGCATTTATTACCGGCACTAATTAGCGAACAATTCCAGTGATTTAGAAGCCCTAGCCATACTGTACCCAGTACCCACGCATCCTAATTGTGTGAATGTTATCTCAGCACGAGATCCCAGAATATTTAGAAATCTACTGAATCTGTACATAGCTGTACATAATTTATTCACCTGAATAAAATATTTAGTCTAGATTAAACAGTTTTCTAGCCTGTTTCATTGACGGCTTCGCCTACCATATCTCCAGTACGTTACAATATATATATATATATATATATATATATATATATATATATATATATATATATATATATATATATATATATAACTATTCTGTCCCCGTGTTTGTCATAGAATTCCTCCTAAACGGCTAGACTGATTTTAATGAAATTTTGTGTATGAATTCTGTTGATTCGAGAATAATTTAGATTCACGATTTGATCCGATAGAAAATGTTTTTTTTTTATTAAAAATCCAGAATTGCGAGCTTATTAAGATTATTGTAATGCCACTCGAAATCCTGTACAGCAAACGTATCTATGGCGCAGTGGTCGGCGCAACGGGCTGCAGTCCTAGGATTGAATTCCCCTTACAGGCGACGTGAGAATTTTAATTTAAACTAATTACGTTTTTGATGGTTGTACACGTAGTGGCGTCAAGTATTTACAAAAAAAAAATTTCCTTACTTTTTCCCGAAGACGGTCCAATTTATAATTTATTTAAAAACATTTTACAATTTCTGGATTTACAGCGTTAAAAAAGGACAACTTCTGTCGGTTCATCTAGTATATATACTATATATAGATAATTAGTTGTGCCATTTTATTTATTTAGATCTATAAATATACATCAACAAAGTTATAACCTGACATCAAAGTGTCCGAACTCGGACATCGCGCGTTACTTTGAAGGCTCAATACATTCTGTTACACTGAATTGAACTTCTGACGTCAATCAGTTTAGTTTACGTATGTTCCCCGGTTAGTGTTATGGTAGGCCTTGGTACTACCGATACAATATATAAACCATAGACTAACGCACTAAGACAGCAAACTCCCATAGGCAATAGCGATACACTTCTGTAACATGGGACTCGCTTAGAAAGTGGCGTCCCTGGTGTCAGACAATCGGAACTAAAGAATGGTTACCTGATAACTATGTTCATCGCTCTTTTGGCGACTTTTTCTTAATTATTTGAAAAAAATTGGCGTAAAGGTGCTTTTATACCTTTTTGATTTTTTTTTTTAATTTTATAAATTAAGCTATTAAAAACAAAACCAATCATAATTGCTTTTCTAGAATGCTTTTATGTAGCTCTGTGTTAAATCTCTAATATACTCTATATAGTTAGCTTATATAGAATATATTTAATACAAATTTATCAGTTTATAATTAATTCACAAATGTGTATTCTTTAGTATTCTAATTTCTTTGGTTAATTATGTTTATCTAATATTCACTCTATTTGTACAGAGATTGAATATCAATTATGAAATTTACCCTTTTAATTGGTCTTTAAACATTGCACTTTTCTTCTATAAATTGAAATATTTCTGAGAATATTCTGTGTATTAATTGTTTAAAAGCTTTCTGCTTTTACATCAAAATAACTATATAGTATTATTTTGCTATTTTTATTTGCTATCAGATAATATAAAAATTCAAATAAAAAAATTATGAGTTCTTTTTTATTAAGAAAACAAAAATTGAATACATATTTATATTGCAATAATAATAATATTTAAAAAAGTACAAAATTGATTATTATATCCACAAAATTTCATAAGTTCTCTTCATTCTTTCCACTGAATCCAAAGCAAAGAAAATACAGATATAAATTTTAATAAATATAAAATTGCAGCATTTACACAAAAATTTCATTAAAATTAATTCATCTCCAATTCTTGATTAGATAAATTGCACAAAAACTTTATGCTTTATTATTTACCCCTTTTTATGCATATAAATTCAAGTTTAATAATTTTTTTAGAGATGAAGTATTACTAACAGAGCTTTTAATACATGAATAAATATAATTGCTATCTACTTTTCAATAGACATAAGAGAATTAATGATTCCTTGATAAATGAATCATTAATCCTCAACGTTTCTATTAAATCATAGGGAGTAAAAGGAACTTTAAATGCTAATTAGTTTAAAAGTAGAAGAAACTTCCATGAACTAGAGTAAAACTGATGTAGGCTATTCTTAGCTGACAAATAAATTCTTTAAAATGGTTTCTTATTTTACCGACACCAGTGATAGAGCCAGAATTTATTTGCATGGAGGGTTCAAATGGGTCTGTTTTAATCTAAAGTACAGTGAACAATCAATTTCATAAAAAAAAGTGATTTCATTACATACATATGTACATCTTACATTCATAGGTTTCCTTGCATACATAAATATACTATAAAAAACATCAGTAATGCTGTATGTAATATGTTACTTGAAAAATATCTTTTAAATTCTGCTGTAAGCTTTTTATATTGATTTTGTTTAAATTTGCCTCGTAAATATTGAAGCATATTTAATTTATACTCCTCAACATACAAGCCAAATTTAAACTAATTTCATGAATAACTTGAAAATTTAAAAGTATATTGAGAAAGAAATGTCCACAGGTTTTTCTCTTTATATTGCTAATTAATCTAGACATATACAACATATCATGTTTTGTATTAAAACATTCATATTCATATACACTTCACTAATTCCCATTCATGTTTAAGAAAGTTTATTCAAGTATGACTACAAATTTAGTTTGAAATTATAGATGACTGTTGTCCTGCTGAATAAGTGGTTTCATAAATTTTCTTTTCTTGCATTTGTTATTCCATTAAATTATATTTCCACAAATAAAAGGATTTAATTCATACAATACTTTAACTCAGTTATTATATATTATTAATCATAAAAACTTAATTATCTACTGATGTTAAATACAAAATATTTACTATGTTATTATAGAGCAGAAATTTATATTTACATTCATGATTTTCCATTTCATTGTTCTTCTTTATGAGCACAACAGTCCTTTGCAGGCCTTAGCTGCCTCAACTATGTACTCTTTCCAGCATTTAGTATCTACAGCTTCCAATTTCACTTCGAATCTATTCTTTTGACATCTAGATATTATAATGATATTTTTGGCGATATTGCATTGTACAAGAAAAGAATTTAACTACACAAAACTTTTTTTAAATTTTCACAATTTATACTTGCGTATGTTACTACACATACAAGATAAACAACTGAAATATAAAATGAAATAAAATGAAAAGAATAATGAGTAGTATATTAAGCGATTGGGTGTGTTTTTGATCTTTATGGCTTATGATACACTAGGTCCTACTCATAAAGACTTTTACTAACTACTGAAATAAAACTGATCTAAAAATATTTTAGTTTGTCATTAAAAAATATTGTAGAATAGAAATTATTTTCCATTGGTGGACATGTTCTCACGATGAAACCAAAATTTTAGAATTGATGCATTATTATTTGTTATTTTTCAAAATTGGTGTCAGAGAATACAAAATAATGCATCAGTTTTTAGAAACAATGTATTACCGCTGGTGAACTTTAACATTAGTCAAATACATAAATAGGATGATGAAATACTGATTCTGAATGTTAACTTGCATAGAGTAAAAAATAAGCAAACAGTCAATGTCTCTGAAGATAAGGGCCATAAAATAAACTGCATAAATAAGTATTTTAACCATAAATAAATTATTTACTGGTCAACTGATTTATCTATATGATCCAGGTGAATTATAGCAAATAGGATTCATCTATTTTATGTGATGGGTCTGTTTTGAATGTATATAAAGGGCAAAATTAATCTAACAGAAAAAATATTATATTTTAAAAATTTATATTTGAAAATAGCTTGGCTGATATAGATGAAAAACACTTGATTTAAATACTTGCAGAGAATGGAATTGCCAATAGCACTTTGTACATAACTCATTTACATTTTTAAAAAAATCTGCTTTAATATAAATATTTTTATACCATATATTACACAGAAATAACTTTAAGAATAAAATTTTTTTTAGAAAAATGACATAGAATCTTTAAAGTTTTAGCTTGATATAATAATTTATTAAATGTGAATTTTAAACTGCTTACCTCTCAAGATTTAAAGATCATATATTTCTTCTTAGAGAGTCCTAAACCGGTAATTTAATCTTAAAATCCAGATCCAACAGCTGAAAATATTAAAAAAAAAAAAAAAAACAAATAGAAAGAACATAAAAAAGTTTATAAACCCCTTTCCCCCTGAAATACAACCCTAATAGACTACTCCATAAAATATCTAAAAGAAAACAAATTATTTAAATTTAAATAAAATAGCGGTAAGAATAACAAAATATAACTCAAATTAAAATATACATTTGATAGTTATACATCCGCTAAACAGAAATTAATAAAATTCTTACGAATATGTATGTATCATATTAAGAAATTTTAAAATATCCTTTAGAACATTTGCTAAAAAAAGTAGCGAGATTCTTTGGATTTTTCAAATAAAAAAACTAGAAAGTAAAAAAAAAAGAATACCAGTTATTAGAAAACCACGTAAATAATATTCGTAATAAAATGGTAATAAGATAATTCCATTTTATTGCGAATTCTATGGATTATTCTATGGATAATTCAAGCAGTTAAATTCGGTTGACTGGATTTAAATATTGTCCAAATGGCTTAGTTAATATTTATAATATTTTTTTTCAAACAAAAATGCTTTAAAAAAGGTTAATTATTAGCAAAGCAAATGTAGCAGAATAAGTAATTTTAAAATATCCGTTAGAACATTGGCGAACAAAAAGAAAAGAAATTCTTCTGCTTTTTCAAACAAAAATGCTGGAAAAAAAAGGTCAGTTAATACTTAACATGTAAATAATATGCACAATAAAGTGTTAATATAAGTAATTCAAACCCTTACTTTCGATTGATTTTATTAATATACAAATCTCAACAAAAAACAATCGCTTTGAGTCTCAAAATTTTCAAAGTCCAAAACGACAACAGGGAAAGATATCTGGTAACCGTTTAGAATCGCCAATGTATTAGGGCCTTCCATGTTAAGATCACAGACTACATAGCAGCAAACCATCGCCAAAGTGCCAATTAGTTCAGATAGTCTGACACCGAGGGCGCGCAAATCTAGGCTGAAGTAGTCTGTCTCCTATTCTTTGTGTATGATATAAACGACCCTAAACGAATCTTCTATTACTAAGAATAGCTTTCTGGATAGAACATTTTTCTTCAGAAGCTGTAAGATCTACTGTTAATTTAAAGAGCCTACCGTAAAGGTAGTCTTCCAAAAATTAGATTAGGCTCATTAAGTTGTTCCCCTCCACAGTAATCTTTAGTACACTCATGTCCATAAATTAAGGATAATTCAGAATCACACAGAAATTGAGCTCTAAAATAAAAATTTCACCTGTAGAATTATCACACACATCTTGAAGAAGAATATGCAAATTGCAGGAAACCACCAGATGGCGCGGATAGTACGTCACAATGACGAGAGTGTATGAAAGGGGTATATAAGGAATGGTAGCAAAGAAGTAAAATTGTTCACAAGCGCTTTAAAAGCCTTTCAGTGCAATAACCGCATAGTTATGGCACAAAGGAAGCATTTGGATGATTTTTTACGTGGTAGAATTATCGGACGACTGGAATGTGGACGTACCCAGCTGGAAGTATCCGAGGAATTTGGAATCGCCCAGAGTGTCATCTCCAGGCTTTGGCAACGATTCAAACATGATGGTAATGTGAGTAGATGTTACAGCACAGGTCGCCCCCGAGTTACTACGCCGAATGATGACCGGTATTTGGCAGTTACTGCCAAAAGAAACAGACGGAGCACAGCATCAGACCTGTCTCGTCAGCTCTCTTCAGCTACCGGTACGACAGTTTCAAGGCAGACCGTGTACAGACGTTTAGGGAACATTGGTCTATATGCTCGTAGGCCTGTCAGATGTGTTCCCCTTACCGCAACTCACTGTCGCCTGCGATTATGCTGGGCTAGAGAGCATGCATTGTGGACACCGCAACAGTGGTCTTGTGTGATGTTTTCCGACGAGTCCAGGTTCAGTTTACATTCTGATTCTCGCCGGACTTTCATATGGAGAGCGCCAGGTACCCGTTACCACCAAGAGAACACCATTGAACGACACCGTTACGGTGGTGCAGGATGGCTCGTTTGGGGAGGAATTATTCTTGGTTCCAGAACTGACCTGCATGTTCAGAGTGTAACGATGACAGGCCACATCTATCGGGATGTCATTCTGGAACAACATGTACGTTTGTTTCGGGGCGCCATGGGTCCTGAATTTCTGTTTATGGATGAAAACGCCCGACCTCACCGTGCAAACATTGTAGACGAATGCCTTCAATCGGAGGATATCACCCGTATGGATTGGCCAGCATACTCACCGGACTTGAATCCAATAGAGCATGTGTGGGACATGCTTGGCCGACGAATTGCAGCCCGTCAACCCCCTCCCAACTGTCTATCGGAACTTCGGAGGGCATTGCTTGATGAGTGGTGTAATTTTCCCCAAGATCAGATTGATAATCTGATACTCAGCATGCGTAGGCGTTGTAACGCTTGTATTGCATCGTCCGGGAGACATACTTCGTATTAACCATCATACTAACCATGTTATACTGTTTTCTGTAAATAGGTTCTTTTTTTAAATTTGCTCCAGGGAGTAAAAATCGCAATTTTTATTATGTCAAACATCTAGTATCTTTTTTGCTCTTTACCTTTTGTTTAATAAATAGACTTTACAAATAAGTCAAATTTGTTTTGCTTTTGTCTCTTTCATTGCCTGAACTTCATTATTCTTAATTTATGGACATGAGTGTAAAAGGCGAAAGATTATCTCGTCTTTTGAAGGGAAACCAGAGCATGTTAAACAGTCTGACCAGAAAATACCTGTATAAATGCAATGCAATTTCTACCAGTATAATATTACAGTGGTAGAGATTCAATATTATTTTTCTGATGTATTACAGTAGGATGCACAATTTCGGTAATATATAAACCACGGTGTGTAAGTTCTTTCTTACACACTGTGCAGGTGTTCCATAGGGTAAAACCAAACTAAATTAATCCTTAATGATATATCTTCCAGACCGTACAACTGCAATTCAACGTTTCCTGCGACACTGTATTATATCCTGTTCTGTATTAGAACGTGAAGTACATTCACCTATACCTAAAGGCAAATTGATATATCGGTTTGAAAAGTGGAAAATCAAACTTGATCTTGAGAACCTAAAGATCTATATTTTAGTCCATAGAATTCTTCGTTCACCTGCGTGGTCAATAGATATATTTTGAATGCAGTCGAATATCTTTTTGGAATGTGGACATTCGTAAAATTAAAAAAATATATATAATTCGTGATATTGGAAAATTCATAACGATAGATACTGTACACTTATTGTATAAGCTGTTATGAAATAAAGTAAAAAATTTTTCACATAATGAACTGACTATAAAAGTGTGCTAATAAACAAATGTTCTCAATAGGAAATAGGTTTTGAAGGAGAAACAAACTATCTTAATTATTGTGTAGTTATACATAAGCTTCGCCTTCTTATCAGAATAGACAGTGAGATATTGTTTTAAAACATTCGTAGAAAATAATACTTTGTATAATTTTATACGAATGTTCTACTATACATTATTTATTCTATAATTTTAAACTGTTATTTCTCATTGTTAAAATGTTCAACAAAATTTGCGATGTTGTACAGGAATTAATAGGAAATAAGTTTTGAAGGAGGAACCAACTATGTTAATTATACTTTAACTCCGCCTTCTATTCAGAATAGACCGTGAGATATTGTTTTAAAACATTTGTAGAAAATTATACAAAATTATTATTTATTCTATAATTTAAACTGTTATTAGTCATTTGTGAAAATGGTGAACAAAATTTGAGGAAATGAACAGGAATTAGTAGGAAATAAGTTTTAAAGGAGGAACGAACTATGTTAATTATACATGAGCTCCGCCTTTTAGTGAGAATACAGAGTGATATATTGTATAAAATGTTTGTAAAAATTTATACAAATTAATTAATTCATTTGTAGAGTTAATAATTATTGTGAAAAAGGGAAGAGAGAGGGCGCTGATGATCAGCGTCCGTTTGGTAAGTGTTATCAGTTGGCAGGCGAGCGATGTGAAGCGTACCACGCTAATAATATGGTTCCGATTGAAGGTGGCCTACCTTATAATAAGGCAGCTGTAAATATTGTATAGAGTATGTTTGTGTGAATAAAGTGTGTGTTTAAAAGAACCAACGACTGACCGATCTTAATAGTGGAGCATCGGCCGAAAAAGAAAGAATTGCCAGAAGTGCGCTTGATGGAGATAAAGTTTTGGTTTCGGATCATGCCTCAGCGGGAACCGGAATAGCGGTAAGTGTTTAAAGAGAATTTATTTGTGAGAATTTATAGCATTCATTTGATAATTTTGTGCAGTCTTGGGTACATTATATATAATTTAGAAATGGCAGAAAATTTTCAAAGATTAAAAGGTAAACGAACTGCTTTAAGAACTGTAGTTTCGAAACTTTTAAAGAAAATTGATGATAGTTTAAAATCGGAAAACAAAGAAGACTTGAAGGAGTCATATGACCTAATAATTGAAAAGAAAGGAAATTTAAAACAATTAGATGATGAAATTCATAATTTAATTGAATTAGAATCACTAGAATTGGACGTAATTACTTCCGAAGAGTACCAGGAAAAGTGTTCGCGAGTTATTAAAAGAATAAATTTAATGTTACAAAGCGATAAAGTACAAGAAATAAATACTGATCAAAATAGATCTACTCTTCAAGTTGCTCAAAGTTCGGTAAAACTTCCGAAATTAATATTAGAAAAATATTCAGGTGATCCTACGAAATTCACTGATTTTTGGAATAATTTTGAAAACACAATTAATAATAACGAAGCTCTAAACAAAATTGAAAAATTTGCATATTTGAAAACGTTGCTTGTAGGCCCAGCGAGTAATGTAGTAGCTAGTTTAGAATTAAATGAAGTAAATTATGACGAAAGTTTAAAAGCACTCAAAGATAGGTTTGGAAAAAAGGATATAATAGTGAGTCAATTTATGAACAAACTTTTAAATTTAGAACCTGTCAGGAGTTCACGCAATGTTAAGGGCTTAAGAAAGTTGTACGATGATATAGAAATTGCCGTTCGGAATTTAGAGGCACAGAATGTAACAAAAGGTTCTTTCGGGCAATTATTAATTCCTGTTTTGTTGAAATCAATTCCAGAAGATCTAGTGCTAGAATTTAATAGAAGTAAAAAATCTAGAGACGAAATAAAAGTGTCAGATTTATTGAATTTTATTAAAACTAAAGTTGAATGTCGCGAAGTTTCTAATTTCTTGATGCACGAAAGGAAGACTACCGTTCCTTCACGTTTTGAAAATTCACAGCTTGAGAGTAAAAAATACTTCAGAAATGTACCCACGGCTGCTAGTTTTAATACTGTTGATAATCGTACATGCATCTTCTGTGACAAATTTCACGACTCATTTTCGTGTGATAAGAGTGTCAAAGAAAAACTGTGTACATTACGCGATGAAAGCCGTTGTTATTTGTGTTTTAAAAGGTTTCATATGAGCAGGGTTTGTAAAAATAAAAGAAGTTGTAGTAAATGCGGGTTTAAATCACACCACGAATCTCTATGTACTAATCATCAAAATCGAAATAAAACGCGATGGGATTCAAAGGAGAGAAAAAATGAGTTATCTGAATCTAAGCAAAACGAAACTGTACAGTCTGGAAGCACTCCAGATGAGCAAACACTTTCGGTTTCAAACAGTGTTTCGAGTAACAATTTATTACAAACTTGTTCGGTTTTGGCCTACTCTAATGGAAAATCAGAAATAACTAATTTAATTTTAGATAGCGGATCAACACGCAGTTTTGTACATATTGATCTAGTTAAAAGACTTGGGTTAAAAATTATAGGTGAAGAAAAACTGTCTCTGTTCTGTTTCGGGATGAAACACGCTACCCCCAAAACATTCCCAGTTGTGGAATTCTTCGTTTCTAATAAACAGAAAAGCAATAAATTGAGAGTCAAGTGCTTGGTAAGTGACGTGATCACGGCGGCACCTCTCAGCGTTGTGTCAAAACAAACGTTTGAGAGAATGAACAGTTTGGGGTTGGAAATCGCAGATATGTGTGATTCTTCGGCAAACATAGAGGTACTGGTAGGCGTGGATTACTTTTGGCAGATAGTAGGGGGGAAAATTTCCCTCTCATGGGAGATTTATGCGGTCTCGACAATGTTCGGGTACATACCAGTCGGTATACAGTTCAATGAAAACGGCGTTATAGCTCAGAATTGCGTACTTGCAAACTTGGCTTCTTGTTTACAAGACTCTTTGAGATCACTGTGGGGTCTGGAATTTATGGGTATAAACGATGACACGTCAGTGTCTAGTGAGGAAAAGGAACAGGTTGAGCGTTTTGAGAAGGAAATAAAAAAGAAACGTGATAGATACTCTGTAAATTTATTGTGGAAATCAGACGCAAAAGAGTTAGAGAATAATTTTTCGGTGGCATTGAGACGATTCGAAAATCTCAAAAATAGATTGTTCAGAAATCCTTCGATTTTTGAACAATATAAAACTGTTATAGAGGAACAGATAAAAGAAGATATAGTTGAGGAATGTTCGCAAGAAACAAAGTCCTCATATTTCATGCCTCACAGAGAAGTTATTAAACCCACCGAAACTACTCGTTGTAGGGTTGTGTATGACGCTAGCTCTTCTAGAGCTAAAGGCGTGAAATCACTAAACGAACTACTAGACATTGGACCTAGTCTAAATCCACCGGTATTAGACGTAATTTTAAAATTTCGGAAATTTGAAATTGCCTTTAACGGAGACATTGCTAAAGCCTTTTTGATGATAGAGATTTCGGAAGAGGACAGAGATTATTTGAAATTTATTTGGTTTGGAGATAACGGGCAAAATTATAAAATTTTGAGGTTTGCACGCCTCCCGTTCGGTCTTTGTTGTAGTCCCGCGATTTTAGCGATGGTGATTAAGTTTCACATTAAAAAATATCAAAATACGAATTCAGAGGTTTATACTATGTTAAACTCGTCGATGTATGTCGATGATTTGTATTATGGGTGTGATACTGTTGAAGATGCATGTAGATTATCTTCAGACGCGGTTAATATCTTTAAAGATGCTGGGATGAATCTGAGAAAATTAAAATCCAATTCAGAGGAGCTCAATTCGTTTTGGATGGAAAGGGGTTTTAATGTAGGAGAGTTGAAAGAGTCAAAAATGCTGGGCATGATCTGGACTCCAAAAACAGACCATATCAAATTGAATTGTGACAATTTTGAACGTATGCTTGAAGATACCCAGGCCACAAAAAGAACAATTCTTCATACTGTGGCTAGTATTTACGATCCCATCGGAATAACGCAACCTTTCTTAATAAGGATGAAAATCCTGCTACAAAAAATATGGACTCTAGGTATAGATTGGGATGACACACTTCCATCAGGAATAGTCAGTGACTGGTTAAAATGGAAATCGGAGTTAACATCCCTAAGAACACTTGAAATTCCCAGGAAATATTTTCATGATTTTGTAAAAAACGAAGTAAGTCTTCATTTGTTTGCTGACGCTAGCACTAAAGCCTATGGTGCGGTTGCTTATTTTCGATATTTGAAATCGAATGGTTCAATATGTACGAGCTTCATCACAGCTAAAGGTCGAGTGGCACCATTGAAATTACTAACTCTTCCACGTTTAGAGTTAATGGCCGCCTTAGTAGCGGCAAGGTTAGCAAAATATTTGACTGGACTGTTTCCTGAACTGTGTGATCGAATATTCCTATGGAGTGATAGCCAAATTACTCTTCATTGGGTGAAAGGACATTCTAGAGATTGGAAGCCCTTTGTTTCATTAGAAACAAAGGGCTTCTAATGAAATTTTGGGTTAAAAATTATAGGTGAATTTTTCTTCACCTATAATTTTTAACCCAAGTCTTTTAACTAGATCAATATGTACAAAACTGCGTGTTGATCCGCTATCTAAAATTAATAGGGTAACTGAGATTCAATCACTTACCGACCCTAAATTGTGGTTCCATTGCAGCGGCAAAGAAAATCCCGCTGATTCATTATCCCATGGGGAAAAGTCCTCAAATCTTGTCAAAAATTCTCTCTGGTTGCAGGGGCCAAGTTGGCTCAGTCAGGCTGAATGTAATTGGCCAATGAATCAGCGAAGAGAGATTGATGAAAAAATGTTCGCTCATGAAAGGCGATCACAAGCGGTTAATACCTGTCAGACTTTTGTCCAGAATTCACCATTGTTAGACTTGACAAAATTTAGCAAATTGCTGAAAGTGTACAGAATTACCGCATATACTCTGAGATTTGTGAACAATATCAGGAAAAACTTAAAAAAGGTAACTGGTCCTTTAAGCGCGGATGAAATTCTGAATGCAGAACTCTACTGGGTGAGAGTAACTCAAAACCAACATTTTGGGAAAGAGATTTCAGATCTTTCCAATGATCATCTGCTAGACAAGAAGTCGACTCTCTATTCGCTCAACCCCGAGCTGGACGAGCATGGCACTTTACGTCTCAGAGGGAGACTTCAGTTCTCTAATTTAGACGTTAAAGTAAAACATCCATGGGTATTACCTTACAAGGACAAGCTAAGTGAGCTTATAATCTTGGCTTGTCATGACAAAGTTCTACATGCTGGAGTAGAATCTACTCTAGCTCAAGCAAGGGAGAAATTTTGGATTGTGAAAGGTCGCCAGCTGGTGAAATCAACTTTGAACAAGTGTTTTGTGTGTAAAAGGTATAAGGTGCGATCTGGAACCCAGGACATAGCACCTTTGCCACCTGAACGTGTCCTGCAGTCCCCTCCATTCTCGGTGACCGGGCTAGATTTTGCTGGTCCTTTCTTCATCAAAGATAGCACTAACAAACATTATCTGCTTCTATTCACCTGTGCAACTACCCGTGCTCTGCATTTAGAACTAGTACCATCCATGAACACAGAACACTTTCTTCTAGCATTTAGGAAGTTCATATCTCGTAGAGGGCTCTGTCGAATTATATACTCCGACAATGCCAAAACATTTCGAAGTGCAGAGTCTGAATTGAAAAGAGTGTGGAGCTGTATTCTGCATCCTTCAGTAAAAAATGTATTTGCCTCCTATGGTATAAAGTGGAAATATATTGTTGAAAGAGGACCATGGTGGGGAGGGTTCTGGGAAAGGCACTTTAGAACCATTAAAACGTGTCTAAGGAAAATAATTGGTCGGTCTAGTCTCACCTTTTTTGAGCTAGAAACTGTTTTCGTGGAAATAGAAGCGATGATTAATTCCAGGCCAATTACATATATAAATGATGATCCGTCAGAACCCTCACCACTAAGTCCGTCTCATTTTTTAATAGGTAATAGGTTACTTTCACTTCCAG
Organism: Pardosa pseudoannulata; assembly: GCA_032207245.1. NCBI lineage: Eukaryota > Metazoa > Arthropoda > Arachnida > Araneae > Lycosidae > Pardosa > Pardosa pseudoannulata. The sequence goes on along the minus strand of JAGEOH010000776.1, from coordinate 11,247 downwards.
CTTCTAGAGTATACGAAGACGAGTCAACAGTATCTAGACAATTATTACAGAGAAAATATAAATATCAGCAAACGCTTCTAAATCATTTCTGGAATCGCTGGAGGAAAAGTTACTTGCTTAATTTAAGATCTGTAAATGTGTGTCCGAGTAAAAAATTGTATTGTGAATTTAAAACAGGTGACGTAGTTCTCTTGCATGATGATCGTCTCCCAAGGAACATGTGGACGATGGGTAAAATCATCGAAACTTATCCTGGCAGAGATGGTAAGATTAGATCCTGCATGATTAAAACTCAAGCAGGTAACTACAAGAGACCAGTGCAGTTGCTGTATAATCTGGAAGTAACTGACTTTTAAGTGTACACAACAATATCGTGAATTGTATGTTTAGTATTTTATTTCTAATTTTCTATGTTTTATTAATCAATGTTTAAGTTTCATTTATTATAGTTGTATTCATAACAGTACTTATTTTCTTGAAGTGTAGTTGTCTTTATTGATGTTAGCGTGTCTAGTGCATTTTGTATCATTGTGTAAATTTCTTAAATGACCATGTATATTAATTTAGTTACTAGTGTACCCTATGTGTGTGGACCCTGGAGTCCACAGGAGGGGAGCTGTGAAAAAGGGAAAAGAGAGGGCGCTGATGATCAGCGTCCGTTTGGTAAGTGTTATCAGTTGGCAGGCGAGCGATGTGAAGCGTACCACGCTAATAATATGGTTCCGATTGAAGGTGGCCTACCTTATAATAAGGCAGCTGTAAATATTGTATAAAGTATGTTTATGTGAATAAAGTGTGTGTTTAAAAGAACCACCGATTGACTGTTCTTAATAGTGAAAGGAAATAGGTTTTGAAGGAGAAACAAACTATCTTAATTATTGTGTAGTTATACATAAGCTTCGCCTTCTTATCAGAATAGACAGTGAGATATTGTTTTAAAACATTCGTAGAAAATAATACTTTGTATAATTTTATACGAATGTTCTACTATACATTATTTATTCTATAATTTTAAACTGTTATTTCTCATTGTTAAAATGTTCAACAAAATTTGCGATGTTGTACAGGAATTAATAGGAAATAAGTTTTGAAGGAGGAACCAACTATGTTAATTATACATTAACTCCGCCTTCTATTCAGAATAGACCGTGAGATATTGTTTTAAAACACTTGTAGAAAATTATACAAAATTATTATTTATTCTATAATTTAAACTGTTATTAGTCATTTGTGAAAATGGTGAACAAAATTTGATTAAATGAACAGGAATTAGTAGGAAATAAGTTTTAAAGGAGGAACGAACTATGTTAATTATACATGAGCTCCGCCTTTTAGTGAGAATACAGAGTGATATATTGTATAAAATGTTTGTAAAAATTTATACAAATTAATTAATTCATTTGTAGAGTTAATAATTATTAATTACTGGAAATCATTATTTATTCTATAAATTAAACTGTTAGTTTTCATTGTTAGAATAGTTGGCAAAATCTTTGGCATTCTACAAAGAATAAATACAGAAAAAAAACTTAAAAAAGCATTACATTTTTGCAAAAATATAACACAAGTGTCAAATTATTGATCGCTATTGTTAAAATGGTCAACAAAATTTGCACAATGTAGAGGAATTAAGAAAAGAATATCACAGGGAAAGCATTGGAAAAAACAAATATATTTGCAAAAATATTATAAAAGTGGCAAAATTGTTGATTGTTATTGGTTATTGTTAAATTTTTCGATAAAATATGTTGCATTGTAGAGAAATTAATAAAGAAATAAAATTTTGGAGAAAACAAGTAAATAAAAAATAGAAATAAACTTTGCAAAATTATAATACGTGTCGAAATCATTACCGTAACGAAGACGTGGCGAAAGTTACGATCGCCTCAGACGAGTTAGGATCAATATTAATTACTTTAAGGGAGTTATTAAGACCTTAATAAGAATATTGTCAATTTTGCCAATGGTTTCATCTCAGAAAACATCAGTGTTACGGTTAAACTAACTTTCGTGGGAATCTGATATCCTATTAATTTTATCTTCTTCACCAGTAATTAGTCAATTGGGGTATTAAGTAGGAGGATGGGTTGTTTTCAATACGTTTGAGGTACTGTTATACGATATTGTTACTAGAGTTGAGAGATTCAATGAAAGTCTGCCATTGTTAATTTTTAAAGTTGTAGTTATCTTGTGCCACGTGGTGAAATCAAGCACGATTAAGCCATACGCTATTCGTATTAAAGCACAGGCGCCTTCATAGGCGCACGCCTGTGCTTTTAATGAGTCCTCGACTTCTTGCTCAAGTGGGTCCTCGTAATGTAAAGCAGGGGCTAAGCAGAAGACTCATAGGCTTGGACTTCCACCTCTACAATTTGAATGAGAACTTGGAGGCAGGCCCCGACTTACAAAAACGGTGGCTCAGGGCAAACCCATTCATCCGGGGCCTCCCTCATTCTGCTGTAAACAGGTGGTGGCTATGGGGTGAGTGTTATTTGCAGTGATTTTTACATTATGGACCACAGAGTCTTTAAAGCTGACTCACCAATGTAGTTATTTAAACAAGATTAGTTTAAAATAAAATGAAAACTTACGAAATAAGTAAATTTATAAAAAAAAATTGCAAAAAACAAAACCTGGAACGTAAGGCGTGTATTAGAATTTTGTAAGTCCTTACTCGAAGAATTTTCCTATCTTAAACAGAATATAACTGCGTGTTCTTCATTTTTTTTTGCCAGCATTTACATTTGTGAATAAGATCTCTAATGATACTGAATAAGTCAAAAAATAAAAGAATTTGTCGATAATTTAAAGTGAATGTTAGACTTATGTATTATATTTTTAACTTGAAATGGTAGTTAATTTGGGGCCCCCTTTTGACTGGAAGCCCAGGCGCTTGCCCCGTTCGCCCTGTCGGAGATCTAGCCCTGTTTGGAGGACATTGTGACCACGAACATTATTTTACTTGCCCCAGTCACCTTTAACGAACAAGATGGATCTTAGGGTGGCTGGAGTTACGAAACCTCAATCCTCCAATTACGAGAGCATTGCCTTTTGCCGACTGATGATGTTTAAAGTGGTTAATATGGTTTTTAAACAAGAGCATTGATTCTAATATACTGGTTTTTAATGAGGTTCCTACTACGTTGCTAATCTTTCCTAGTTCTATTGCGCGTTTTAATAAGACACGGCAAATAGTAGGGTAATTTCTAATAATGATTTATGGGCATACTAGTTTAAGATGCACCAATGGTGTTACTGATAATGTTAGTTAAAGCGTCGACAGTTCTAAGCCAGTATGACAATATAAACTGCACTGCTGACTTCAATAGTGGGAGAGAATTACAAATCTATTGAGTAAAATGGCTCCAACTAATAAAATACTGAGGTTTGATGACAGGAAGGGGCAAGTTAGGAGTTTAGGTCAGAAAACAGGGGGATATGATCAGAAGTAAACAAGTCTTCGGCGTTGATGTCATAGACGAAATTTAAATTATTCATATGCGCGAAATCGATTTTGGTAGCTTCGCCAGAAGCTCTTAGTGGAGACAGGGGTAATAATGCAATATCAGCATGATTATCATTTATTAATGTATTACAGTGATCCCTCGTTTTTCGCGGTTAATGGGGACCAGAACATTCTGCGAAAGCTGAAAAACGTGAAGTAGGATTCGCCCCTAGGACTTTTCGTGTATGCGAGTACACGAATATTTTAAATATGTAAACAATATTTATACTTTACACATTTAAGACAAAAATTACAACAGTATACGTATTTACTTAAACGTGTCAGTGCTAATTAATAAGGTTAATTACGAAACCTTATAGAGTAATAAACATTAATCAACATTGCTTTCTGAGAGAGGCGAAGAGTCTTGTGTGGGTTGCGAAGGAGAGGCTCTCACTTGACTCGTAGAAGCTTTAGACTCACTCGGAGACTCTTCTACTGGAAATAATGACGGTAGAGCTGGGGGCTTCACCCTGGAGAGAAACATGGTGATGGGTAGTTGTTTTTTTCTTTTCCTTTAAAAATTTCCTTGTACAAGGACATAATCCCGTCAAGCGCGATTGCTGAACTCGAGAGCTCGAACCATATTGTCGTCAATGTCTTGTTAACATCGTGGACAAGACTGGCGAGTTACAAGACAAGATGCTAGGTGATGTTACGAAGTGGAGACAGGGGTAATAATGCAGTATCAGCATGATTATCATTTATTAATGTATTACAGTGATCCCTCGTTTTTCGCGGTTAATGGGGACCAGAACATTCTGCGGAAGCTGAAAAACGTGAAGTAGGATTCGCCCCTAGGACTTTTCGTGTATGCGAGTACACGAATATTTTAAATATGTAAACAATATTTATACTTTACACATTTAAGACAAAAATTACAACAGTATATGTATTTACTTAAACGTGTCAGTGCTAATTAATAAGGTTAATTACGAAACCTTATAGAGTAATAAACATTAATCAACATTGCTTTCTGAGAGAGGCGAAGAGTCTTGTGTGGGTGGCGGATGAGAGGCTCTCACTTGACTCGTAGAAGCTTTAGACTCACTCGGAGACTCTTCTACTGGAAATACTGACGGTAGAGCTGGGGGCTTCACCCTGGAGAGAAACATGGTGATGGGTAGTTGTTGTCTTTGTTTTTTTCTTTTCCTTTAAAAATTTCCTTGTACAAGGACATAATCCCGTCAAGCGCGATTGCTGAACTCGACAGTTCGAACCATATTGTCGTCAATGTCTTGTTAACATCGTGGACAAGACTGGCGAGTTACAAGACAAGATGCTAGGTGATGTTACGATGATGCGCAGACAATCAACTCAGGGATATATGCACTAGTACTATCATTGGTTGGTGTCCCACCGGAAACCAATCATGCACCTTTATGAGAGCGCCTGTGGTATGAGAGAAAATCTGCAAGAGAGCAGTTGAGTTCGGGGAATCGACACAGAGCCTGCGACTGGAAGAGACTTATCTGGTCGATGTGAGATAACACGACTTCGGTGTGAGAGTGCAGCTATGCTTGACATAAGGTTTGCGAAACTGATTTGCTCGCCGCACTCACACGTTGTGGGCTGAATGCCTAAGTTTTTTTCGCGACTCCAGGAAGCGTGTGGTGTGGCCAGTGAAAACGATTACATTTAAATTTCACCAAATTTTGGAGAGTTGTGATTGGTCTCCAGGAGGCAATTCAGGACCATCCTTAGAGTCCCGGTCCTTCTGGGCAAAGTCGGGAAAGGACGCATTGTGCAAAGGACAATGGAACAACGAACGCATCAGCACAGGATAATGGAAAAAGTATAGGGTTGCCTGAGTAGAAAGAAGGAAATGAAAAGAATGCAGCGTTGTCTTGGACATTGGCAATTTTTTTTCAGGAGTAGCACGTGGAGTGCTTCTTTTAATTTTTAATTTTTAAAATATTTTTTAGCATATTTCCTTGTCTTTTGTTCTATATTTGAATGTTGTAATATAGATCAGTGGCATTTTACTATAATTAAAGATGATATAAAGTAAACTTGGGTTTATTAATGGCTTTGGAATAACAACAGCAATGTACTACATCGTAGCATTTTGGTGCCGTTCCATGAGGTAAGTGCAATTGATTCTCATTTGAGTACCAACAGTAAAATAAAATTGTAATAGTAAAAAAGAATGTTAATAATTTTTACAAAAATGTCTGGGCTGGTATTAGTATGTTCGCTTTGAATGCCGCTGTATTTATTGATTTGTATTTTATTGTTGTGTATTTTAGTCCGGGAGATCTTTATGTGTGTGTGTGTGTGCTGTTGGGATGTCAGATTCAGTTGCTACACAAGAATGTGGCTTCAGTGGGATAAGTCTAACTTTATTATGTATACAACAGTGATATTTACATTTTTGTATATATTGTGAAGACCCTCTTTGTTCAGAACACTAACTACCGAAATCAGCTGACCTGTGTCTCACCTGCTTGACAGACTACAATAGCTCGGCGACGCCGTGTCTTTTGAATTTTTTGAAATTTGCTTGGGACGTATGTGTCCCGTTAGGCTCGAAAGGGTTAAAAATGGCAATAAAAATGTATTTGCAATACAGTAGAACCTCTTTTTAACGAGCCCTTCATTAGAACGACCATCTTAAAAAGTCCCAATTATTTTACCATAGGAATAATGTGAATTTTGAATCATTACAACGACCCCAAGCGTATTGTTTTTCGTTAGAGCGACCGCCAATTTTAGACCGCAGAACTCATGAGCAAGTAGGATATTTTAAAACTATTGTACTGTGGTGCAACTTCAAGAAACCTCTACTCCTCTCTTTGTGTTTGTTTAAAGGACCCTTTCGTCACGTACGACATTGATGTTTTAGGTAGATGACACTCCGGACATTAATGAAATGACCCAGCTCCTCAGTGTCAAATTTCCGGATCTTCAATTATCTTTTGACTAGCATATAGCCCGTCATATGTCGGGATCCGTAAATTTTTAATTTTCCAAAACTGTAAAAGTACCCTATGAGGCAGGTAAAAAAAAAAAAAAATGGTTTGTTTTTTGGCTGAGAATTATCGTTCTAAAAAAAATAATCGATTAAAATTATCACTTATGTACGTAATCTATTATTTAAGCCAAATAGAAAAGAAAATTATTTATATAATATCTAAGTTTAGAGATAAAACGTATGGAAATAATGCAGAAGATATTTAAATAATCTAAAATAAATTATTTAATCAGATAGTTAAAGGAATGACGTCATAATGCTAGAAAAAATTGTTATTTTTACCTATTTATTATGTGAAAAATTGATAAATTTAATAGCCTGCTGTTTTAAGATAACAGTATTTTTCGATGTGATACGACGCTTATTCATACCAATTTATTTTAGAATCAGATATATAGTTTAGGAAAAGATAAACTTTAGTCTCTTTGAATTTGGCTAACCCTAACACATTAAAAATCCAATATGGATGCTCTATCCATACCACGTCCAACCGCTTCATAACTTCGAGGACATATAAACAGGTAACTTAGATTATTATTACATTACGAGAAGAAAGTTTAAATCATAAAAAGTTGAAAAAATAATAAACTTTTATTTTAAAAATAATAAAACAACTTTAGAAATAAGAATTTAAAAGAAAAAGCAGAAAATATTAGATTAATTACACATTTAGAGAAATTTGGCTCAATCGGGGACGGAACCGACAACCCGAGAAGTACGACGATCAAATGGGCACACCCTCTACCGAACGTGCTGGGCCTACACCCGATGAAGGGACTAATTAGAGTATATGAGGGTTGAGTAAACACAGTCCAGTTTAAATATTACGCTCCGCCCTCGCTGCTCCCTCTTATTCTATACTAAATTCATATCAAGAATGAATTTAGTATAGAATATGAGGGAGAATAAGACTTGAAATAATAGCATCAAACACTCGAAAAGGGGGATCGGGTGGATTTCGAACTAGTTTTGAATTTTGCTAACCCTAACTCATAAAAAATCCAATATGAATGACTGTATCCATTCCAGGTACAACCGCTTCAGAAATTCACTGACAGATAACTTCGGTTATTTATATAGGGGATGAGTTTGTTGCGGTAGACGAAACTTCACAGTGCTGCGAAGAAAATTTGAATGAGGACGATTTTATTGCCCGTATTACCGGAAATGAAGAAATCTGCGATTCCGACGACGGAGAAGAAATCGTCCAAGCTTTTGAAAAAAAAAATGAATGAAAAAGAAGCCTTCAATGCAACCAATGCCTTGCATCAATATTTTGAAGGAAATTTAATTCTGAAGATATTCTTCAAAATCTAACGGATATGGAATCAATGATAATGAAAAATTCCCAAATGAACTTGAAACGGGCTTCAATCTAAGACTTTTTTTCAAAAATTCAGTAATGGAAATAGGAATAAATAGAAGTGTTCTCTAGGTATGTACTGTTGCATCATTTCTTTGCTCAATTTTTTAATTATTTTTTCAATTCGTTACAACGACCTTTCGTTACAACGACCATGTTGTTGGTCCCACAGGAGGTCGTTATACCGAGGTTCTACTCTATTTGTTTTGGCTGATATATTTCAAAGTAAAATTTACTTATTTCAATCGAAAAAGTAAAGCGATCTAAACATTCTAAAAGACCTGGAATCCAAATACGACCGTATCAACAACATTAAAATTTATTAACTTGCTTTTTCTTCAAATACAACTTTTCAGAAATATACAAACATGAATCTCATTACAGGCACATGCTGCTAATCTGGTACATTACTTTGCCCTCACCCCCGCAAAGACAGAAGATAGCTGTAAGATTATAACAAAAATTAGAACACTTTGCTTAACGCTTTTTGTACAGTTTGTGCAAACAAGTAAATAATATCTCTAAATATACAAATATAAGGAAGACACTGTGAAGAATAGCAAAATTTATATCTGATTTTTTAGAAGAAAAGTGCGTTGAAAAAAGAGGTTTGGGGGGTCATCTACAAATGAACACTTATAACACAAGAGCTGTTAAACGGACGAAATTTATTTAATAGATGACTTTGGCGCTTTCTTGGCGACGACTGGCAATTTTTCTCCTTCTAGAAATGGATTCAGGGGCTGGAACGAAAGAAAGAGTTAAAATTAAATGGTGACTCAAAAATAAATATAATATATGCATGTATATATATACAGGGTGTTTAAAAAATGACCGGTATATTTGAAAAATCAATAAAAACTAAACTGACAATGATAGAAATATACTGTTTATTGCAATATGCTTGGGATAATATTAAAGTTTCAGGCAGACAAACTTTCAAAATTAGTTACAATGTTCCACAACAGATGGCGCTGCAGTCTGAAAAAATCTAAACTACGATATTCCCTAGATATGCATTATGCGCAATAATAATATGGCGTATTCTCAGAACCTAATTATCCCCAACCCGTGTAAACGTCACATGCAGAACAGATGTACGGTTCCAGTTATTCAATTGTGTCTGGATAGTGGCTGTTCACCTGGTCTTTTAAGAGTCCCCACAGATAAATATCGTAGTTTAGATACTTCCAGAATACAGCGCCATCTGTTGTGGAATATTGTAACTAATTTTAAAGTTTGTCTGCCTGAAAATTTACTATTGTCCCAAGCATATTACAATAAACTGTGAATTTCTATCACTGTCCTTTAGCTTTTTATAAATTTTTCAAATATACCGATCATTTTTGAAACACCCTGTATATACGAGGGTTGGGACAAAAGTCCTGGCAACTATTTTTTCTTAAAGATACAAGTCCGGTCGGAAAATGTGACATGTGAAAATGTGAAAATGTACATACGAAAGGCAAAGGTGTTAACTACATGTGTGGACAATGAATAGCCCTGAGATATCACAACACACTAATTTATTACGGTAGTATAAAGAGCAATATGGCCCTCACGGTGCAAAAGAATGACAACACAGTACACATAAATTGACATGACAAAACTGGGCCTAAAGACCCTCAAAGAAGCATTCATGTAGGGCATTATTCCCAAGGGCTTCCACTAATTCACTGTGACATTCCATCGCATTTCTCCCTCGGAGGACGGCTATTTTGATGTAAGCGTGCTGCTCAACACGGGTTACTTTCATCTCGCGTGACATTCACCAACTGACTGATTTCACAGCCCCCGCTGAGCTACTACCAGCTATCCCAGAGCCATCTGTTGTTCTACATACACACTATGCCTGCCGAATTTCCAAACGACACTTATACGTTTGTCATCCGTTCACATATCTACAAGAAAAAAAAAATAGTTGCCATGGCTTATGCCCCAACTCTCATATATATATATATATATATATATATATATATATATATATATATATATATATATATATATATATATATGACATAACTTAATATAAGATCCACATAAATTAAAAATAATGTAGAATAATGTAGTCGAGGTGATTGATGCAAACTTACAAAAACATCTTTTATTTGGAATACCTGATAACACACAAATCCCCGTAGGAAAAAGAACACAAACGCAGAAAATATTTGATGATATATTACATCGCGTTCTCAAAGGAAAAGCCACGAAATCTGTGTTCTAGGCCTTTTATTAATTGTGGAAGGAGCGCTGCTCCAGGAATGATGTCATTCCGGTAACCAATCACTTCACTTAAGTTAATTCTAGTTTATTCTAGAAGGTAGTACGTCACAATGAAAGGGAAAAAATCAACGGGGCAGCGATTCTAGATTTAAGGTGACAGGAAATGAGCGATCGCCGCCATATTTAAGAAAGACGTGTTTTAGAATTTTATTATTACAAATATATATATATATATATAAGATAGGTGCTCGGAACAAAAAGTAAGTAAAGTACAATTCAAGACTTTCAAACTACTATGATTATGATACCGTATAAAATCTGGTGATAAGATACTGTTAGAGGTACCATATGGAAACAGGGAAAGCATTGTGACCATGAATCTATTTCAACTGACCCAGTCGACTTTAAGGACTATGGCGGATCTTTGGCTGGAGCCCCGAACTCACAATCTTCCGGTCATGAGACAGACACTGTTGCCGACTGAAATTCCGCCTGTCAGTAGCAAGTCATTAAAGTAAGGCGATGGCGTTTCACCCGTCCTATCCTTCGAATGGACTGAAACGAAATACCCTGTGCAAAGGTGTAATACTCAACTGGGTACCCAAGGTTCGTCGGTAATGTGGTCTACCATAGACTAACTTGGCAACGCATGATGGAAAAGAAAAGAGACGGGGTTGGATGATGTTATATAGGTGTGTGTCTGCGGTTGTCTTCCCGATGCGAGCACCCTATTCTTACTGGAGCAGGCATTGTGGGTTCGCTAAAAGCCCGTCTTGTCGACAATTAAATACTGGACTAACATTTATTATTTATATGAGCATATGAAAATTATACATTCTTATGAAAACTGATCTCTGGCAGAAACGTCCCGAGGATATGAAAAATGCCGAGTTGCCAGCATGCGTCTGTCTTGGTGTCAGCTGTCTACTCTCATGTCCGTTCTCTTCTGTTTCGAGCGGGCATCTCTTCTGCGGTTGGCGAGGGCTGGGAGGTGGATTTCCCCCCCCCCCTCTTGGCCCGGCTTTCACCTCTAAGGGGAATGCCCCTCTTCTCTTCTGCAGCTGCGGGCATCCTTTCCCCACCTGGTAAACTTTCATCTCCCTAGAGTAGGGCCTTTCTCGGCCGCTCCTTAAAGCCTTAAAAAAAATGCCGGTGTCCATCCCGCATAAACCTGCGTCTTGA
>JAGEOH010000775.1:0-28469 GCA_032207245.1 Pardosa pseudoannulata | reverse complement strand
TATATTTCCGAAATATACCGAAAAATCGCAAAATTTAAATTAATAAAATCTACAAATTCGCGATTCTGCTCTTACAAACAAAATGAATTTTATTAAATATGGTATCAATCTCTTTGTCTTAAAAAGAGACCTACACACTGATATGCATTGATCCATGTTTTAACAGAAAATGGAGGATTTATTTAGGTATATTTCCGAAAAATACCGAAAAATCGCAAAATTAAAATTAATAAAATCTACAAATTCGCGATTCTGCTCTTATAAACAAAATGAATTATATTAAATATGGTATTAATCTTTTCGTCTTAAAGAGACCTAGACGCTGAAATGCATTGATCCATGTTTCAAGAGAAATTGGAGGATTTATTATGTTATATTTCCAAAAACAGCGGAAAAATCGCAAAATTAAAATAAAGAAAATTTACTCGTTCGCGATTCTGCTCTTATAAACATAATGAATTATAATAAATATAGTATCAATCTCTTCGACTTTAAAAGACCTACACGGTGATATGCATTGTTCCATGTTTCAACAGAAAATGGAGGAGTTATTTGGGTATATTTCCAAAAACAGCGGAAATTTCGCAAAATTCAACTACAGAAAATTTACACGTTCGCGATTCTGCTCTTATAAACAGAATGAATTATAATAAATATAGTATCAATCTCTTCGTCTTTAAAAGACCTACACGGTGATATGCATTGTTCCATGTTTCAACAGAAAATGGAGGAGTTATTTGGGTATATTTCAGAAAACAGCGGAAAATTCGCAAAATTCAACTACAGAAAATTTACACTTTCGCGATTCTGCTCTTATAAACAGAATGAATTATAATAAATATAGTATCAATCTCTTCGTCTTTAAGAGACCTACACGGTAATATGCATTGTTCCATGTTTCAACAGAAAATGGAGGAGTTATTTGGGTATATTTCCGAAAACAGCGGAAAATTCGCAAAATTAAAATAAAGAAAATTTACACGTTCGCGATTCTGCTCTTATAAACAGAATGAATTATAATAAATATAGTATCAATCTCTTCGTCTTTAAGAGACCTACACGGTGATATGCATTGTTCCATGTTTCAACAGAAAATGGAGGAGTTATTTGGTTATATTTCCGAAAACAGCGGAAAAATCGCAAAATTCAACTACAGAAAATTTACACGTTCGCGATTCTGCTCTTATAAACATAATGAATTATAATAAATATAGTATCAATCTCTTCGTCTTTAAAAGACCTACACGGTGATATGCATTGTTCCATGTTTCAACAGAAAATGGAGGAGTTATTTGGGTATATTTCCAAAAACAGCGGAAAAATCGCAAAATTCAACTACAGAAAATTTACACGTTCGCGATTCTGCTCTTATAAACATAATGAATTATAATAAATATAGTATCAATCTCTTCGTCTTTAAAAGACCTACACGGTGATATGCATTGTTCCATGTTTCAACAGAAAATGGAGGAGTTATTTGGGTATATTTCCGAAAACAGCGGAAAATTCGCAAAATTCAACTACAGAAAATTTACACGTTCGCGATTCTGCTCTTATAATTAGAATAAGTTATATAAAATATAGTATCAAACTCTTCGTCTTTAAAATTCCTACACGGTGATATGCATTGTTCCATGTTTCAACAGAAAATGGAGGAGTTATTGGGGTATATTTCCGAAAACAGCGGAAAATTCGCAAAATTCAACTACAGAAAATTTACACATTCGCGATTCTGCTCTTATAAACAGATAGAATTATAATAAATATAGTATCAATCTCTTCGTCTTTAAGAGACCTACACGGTGATATGCATTGTTCCATGTTTCAACAGAAAATGGAGGAGTTATTTGGGTATATTTCCGAAAACAGCGGAAAATTCGCAAAATTCAACTACAGAAAATTTACACTTTCGCGATTCTGCTCTTATAAACATAATGAATTATAATAAATATTGTATTAATCCCTTCGTCTTAAAAGACCTACACGGTGATATGCATTGTTCCATGTTTCAACAGAAAATGGAGGAGTTATTTGGGTATATTTCCGAAAACAGCGGAAAATTCGCAAAATTCAACTACAGAAAATTTACACGTTCGCGATTCTGCTCTTATAAACAGAATGAATTATAATAAATATAGTATCAATCTCTTCGTCTTTAAGAGACCTACACGGTGATATGCATTGTTCCATGTTTCAACAGAAAATGGAGGAGTTATTTGGGTATATTTCCGAAAACAGCGGAAAATTCGCAAAATTCAACTACAGAAAATTTACACGTTCGCGATTCTGCTCTTATAAACATAATGAATTATAATAAATATAGTATCAATCTCTTCGTCTTTAAAAGACCTACAGGGTGATATGCATTGTTCCATGTTTCAACAGAAAATGGAGGAGTTATTTGGGTATATTTCCGAAAACAGCGGAAAATTCGCAAAATTCAACTACAGAAAATTTACACGTTCGCGATTCTGCTCTTATAAACAGAATAAATTATAAAAAATATAGTATCAAACTCTTCGTCTTTAAAAGACCTACACGGTGATATGCATTGTTCCATGTTTCAACAGAAAATGGAGGAGTTATTTGGGTATATTTCCGAAAACAGCGGAAAATTCGCAAAATTCAACTACAGAAAATTTACACGTTCGCGATTCTGCTCTTATAAACAGAATGAATTATAATAAATATAGTATCAATCTCTTCGTCTTTAAGAGACCTACACGGTGATATGCATTGTTCCATGTTTCAACAGAAAATGGAGGAGTTATTTGGGTATATTTCCGAAAACAGCGGAAAATTCGCAAAATTCAACTACAGAAAATTTACACGTTCGCGATTCTGCTCTTATAAACATAATGAATTATAATAAATATAGTATCAATCTCTTCGTCTTTAAAAGACCTACACGGTGATATGCATTGTTCCATGTTTCAACAGAAAATGGAGGAGTTATTTGGGTATATTTCCGAAAACAGCGGAAAATTCGCAAAATTCAACTACAGAAAATTTACACGTTCGCGATTCTGCTCTTATAAACAGAATAAATTATAATAAATATAGTATCAATCTCTTCGTCTTTAAGAGACCTACACGGTGATATGCATTGTTCCATGTTTCAACAGAAAATGGAGGAGTTATTTGATATATTTCCGAAAACAGCGGAAAATTCGCAAAATTCAACTACAGAAAATTTACACTTTCGCGATTCTGCTCTTATAAACAGAATGAATTATAATAAATATAGTATCAATCTCTTCGTCTTTAAAAGACCTACACGGTGATATGCATTGTTCCATGTTTCAACAGAAAATGGAGGAGTTATTTGGTATATTTCCGAAAACAGCGGAAAATTCGCAAAATTCAACTACAGAAAATTTACACGTTCGCGATTCTGCTCTTATAAACAGAATGAATTATAATAAATATAGTATCAATCTCTTCGTCTTTAAGAGACCTACACGGTGATATGCATTGTTCCATGTTTCAACAGAAAATGGAGGAGTTATTGGGGTATATTTCCGAAAACAGCGGAAAATTCGCAAAATTCAACTACAGAAAATTTACACGTTCGCGATTCTGCTCTTATAAACAGAATAAATTATAAAAAATATAGTATCAAACTCTTCGTCTTTAAAAGACCTACACGGTGATATGCATTGTTCCATGTTTCAACAGAAAATGGAGGAGTTATTTAGGTATATTTCGGAAAACAGCGGAAAATTCGCAAAATTCAACTACAGAAAATTTACACTTTCGCGATTCTGCTCTTATAAACAGATTGAATTATAATAAATATAGTATCAATCTCTTCGTCTTTAAGAGACCTACACGGTGATATGCATTGTTCCATGTTTCAACAGAAAATGGAGGAGTTATTTGGGTATATTTCCGAAAACAGCGGAAAATTCGCAAAATTCAACTACAGAAAATTTACATGTTCGCGATTCTGCTCTTATAAACAGAATGAATTATAATAAATATAGTATCAATCTCTGCGTCTTTAAGAGACCTACACGGTGATATGCATTGTTCCATGTTTCAACAGAAAATGGAGGAGTTATTTGGGTATATTTCCGAAAACAGCGGAAAATTCGCAAAATTCAACTACAGAAAATTTACACTTTCGCGATTCTGCTCTTATAAACAGAATGAATTATAATAAATATAGTATCAATCTCTTCGTCTTTAAAAGACCTACACGGTGATATGCATTGTTCCATGTTTCAACAGAAAATGGAGGAGTTATTTGGGTATATTTCCGAAAACAGCGGAAAATTCGCAAAATTCAACTACAGAAAATTCACACGTTCGCGATTCTGCTCTTATAAACAGAATGAAATATAATAAATATAGTATCAATCTCTTCGTCTTTAAAAGACCTACACGGTGATATGCATTGTTCCATGTTTCAACAGAAAATGGAGGAGTTATTTGGGTATATTTCCGAAAACAGCGGAAAATTCGCAAAATTCAACTATAGAAAATTTACACGTTTCGCGATTCTGCTCTTATAAACATAATGAATTATAATAAATATAGTATCAATCTCTTCGTCTTTAAAAGACCTACACGGTGATATGCATTGTTCCATGTTTCAACAGAAAATGGAGGAGTTATTTGGGTATATTTCCGAAAAAAGCGGAAAATTCGCAAAATTCAACTACAGAAAATTTACACGTTCGCGATTCTGCTCTTATAAACATAATGAATTATAATAAATATAGTATCAATCTCTT
The DNA here is from genome assembly GCA_032207245.1 of Pardosa pseudoannulata. NCBI lineage: Eukaryota > Metazoa > Arthropoda > Arachnida > Araneae > Lycosidae > Pardosa > Pardosa pseudoannulata. The sequence continues at coordinate 23,730 of JAGEOH010000775.1, read as the reverse complement.
CGTTTTTAAAAGACCTACACGGTGATATGCATTGTTCCATGTTTCAACAGAAAATGGAGGAGTTATTTTGATATATTTCGGAAAACAGCGGAAAATTCGCAAAATTCAACTACAGAAAATTTACACGTTCGCGATTCTGCTCTTATAAACAGAATGAATTATAATAAATATAGTATCAATCTCTTCGTCTTTAAGAGACCTACACGGTGATATGCATTGTTCCATGTTTCAACAGAAAATGGAGGAGTTATTTGGGTATATTTCCGAAAACAGCGGAAAATTCGCAAAATTCAACTACAGAAAAATTACACTTTCGCGATTCTGCTCTTATAAACAGAATGAATTATAATAAATATAGTATCAATCTCTTCGTCTTTAAGAGACCTACACGGTGATATGCATTGTTCCATGTTTCAACAGAAAATGGAGGAGTTATTTTGATATATTTCGGAAAACAGCGGAAAATTCGCAAAATTCAACTACAGAAAATTTACACGTTCGCGATTCTGCTCTTATAAACAGAATGAATTATAATAAATATAGTATCAATCTCTTCGTCTTTAAGAGACCTACACGGTGATATGCATTGTTCCATGTTTCAACAGAAAATGGAGGAGTTATTTGGGTATATTTCCGAAAACAGCGGAAAATTCGCAAAATTCAACTACAGAAAATTTACACTTTCGCGATTCTGCTCTTATAAACAGAATGAATTATAATAAATATAGTATCAATCTCTTCGTCTTTAAAAGACCTACACGGTGATATGCATTGTTCCATGTTTCAACAGAAAATGGAGGAGTTATTTGGGTATATTTCCGAAAACAGCGGAAAATTCGCAAAATTCAACTACAGAAAATTTACACGTTCGCGATTCTGCTCTTATAAACAGAATAAATTATATAAAATATAGTATCAAACTCTTCGTCTTTAAAAGACCTACACGGTGATATGCATTGTTCCATGTTTCAACAGAAAATGGAGGAGTTATTGGGGTATATTTCCGAAAACAGCGGAAAATTCGCAAAATTCAACTACAGAAAATTTACATGTTCGCGATTCTGCTCTTATAAACAGAATAAATTATAAAATATAGTATCAAACTCTTCGTCTTTAAAAGACCTACACGGTGATATGCATTGTTCCATGTTTCAACAGAAAATGGAGGAGTTATTTAGGTATATTTCAGAAAACAGCGGAAAATTCGCAAAATTCAACTACAGAAAATTTACACTTTCGCGATTCTGCTCTTATAAACAGAATGAATTATAATAAATATAGTATCAATCTCTTCGTCTTTAAGAGACCTACACGGTGATATGCATTGTTCCATGTTTCAACAGAAAATGGAGGAGTTATTTGGGTATATTTCCGAAAACAGCGGAAAATTCGCAAAATTCAACTACAGAAAATTTACACGTTCGCGATTCTGCTCTTATAAACAGAATGAATTATAATAAATATAGTATCAATCTCTTCGTCTTTAAGAGACCTACACGGTGATATGCATTGTTCCATGTTTCAACAGAAAATGGAGGAGTTATTTGGGTATATTTCCGAAAACAGCGGAAAATTCGCAAAATTCAACTACAGAAAATTTACACGTTCGCGATTCTGCTCTTATAAACAGAATAAGTTATATAAAATATAGTATCAAACTCTTCGTCTTTAAAAGACCTACACGGTGATATGCATTGTTCCATGTTTCAACAGAAAATGGAGGAGTTATTTGGGTATATTTCGAAAACAGCGGAAAATTCGCAAAATTCAACTACAGAAAATTTACATGTTCGCGATTCTGCTCTTATAAACAGAATAAATTATAAAAAATATAGTATCAAACTCTTCGTCTTTAAAAGACCTACACGGTGATATGCATTGTTCCATGTTTCAACAGAAAATGGAGGAGTTATATAGGTATATTTCCGAAAACAGCGGAAAATTCGCAAAATTCAACTACAGAAAATTTACACTTTCGCGATTCTGCTCTTATAAACAGAATGAATTATAATAATATAGTATCAATCTCTTCGTCTTTAAGAGACCTACACGGTGATATGCATTGTTCCATGTTTCAACAGAAAATGGAGGAGTTATTTAGGTATATTTCCGAAAACAGCGGAAAATTCGCAAAATTCAACTACAGAAAATTTACACGTTCGCGATTCTGCTCTTATAAACAGAATAAATTATATAAAATATAGTATCAAACTCTTCGTCTTTAAAAGACCTACACGGTGATATGCATTGTTCCATGTTTCAACAGAAAATGGAGGAGTTATTTAGGTATATTTCCGAAAACAGCGGAAAATTCGCAAAATTCAACTACAGAAAATTTACACTTTCGCGATTCTGCTCTTATAAACAGAATGAATTATAATAAATATAGTATCAATCTCTTCGTCTTTAAGAGACCTACACGGTGATATGCATTGTTCCATGTTTCAACATTAAATTGAGGAGTTATTTGGGTATATTTCCGAAAACAGCGGAAAATTCGCAAAATTCAACTACAGAAAATTTACATGTTCGCGATTCTGCTCTTATAAACAGAATAAATTATAAAAAATATAGTATCAAACTCTTCGTCTTTAAAAGACCTACACGGTGATATGCATTGTTCCATGTTTCAACAGAAAATGGAGGAGTTATTTGGGTATATTTCCGAAAACAGCGGAAAATTCGCAAAATTCAACTACAGAAAATTTACACATTCGCGATTCTGCTCTTATAAACATAATAAATTATAATAAATATAGTATCAATCTCTTCGTCTTTAAAAGACCTACACGGTGATATGCATTGTTCCATGTTTCAACAGAAAATGGAGGAGTTATTTGGGTATATTTCCGAAAACAGCGGAAAATTCGCAAAATTCAACTACAGAAAATTTACACTTTCGCGATTCTGCTCTTATAAACAGAATGAATTATAATAAATATAGTATCAATCTCTTCGTCTTTAAGAGACCTACACGGTGATATGCATTGTTCCATGTTTCAACAGAAAATGGAGGAGTTATTTAGGTATATTTCCGAAAACAGCGGAAAATTCGCAAAATTCAACTACAGAAAATTTACACGTTCGCGATTCTGCTCTTATAAACATAATGAATTATAATAAATATAGTATCAATCCCTTCGTCTTTAAAAGACCTACACGGTGATATGCATTGTTCCATGTTTCAACAGAAAATGGAGGAGTTATTTGAATATATTTCCGAAAACAGCGGAAAATTCGCAAAATTCAACTACAGAAAATTTACACGTTCGCGATTCTGCTCTTATAAACAGAATAAATTATATAAAATATAGTATCAAACTCTTCGACTTTAAAAGACCTACACGGTGATATGCATTGTTCCATGTTTCAACAGAAAATGGAGGAGTTATTTAGGTATATTTCCGAAAACAGCGGAAAATTCGCAAAATTCAACTACAGAAAATTTACACTTTCGCGATTCTGCTCTTATAAACAGAATAAATTATATAAAATATAGTATCAAACACATCGTCTTTAAAAGACCTACGGTGATATGCATTGTTCCATGTTTCAACATTAAATTGAGGAGTTATTTGGGTATATTTCCGAAAACAGCGGAAAATTCATAAAATTCAACTACAGAAAATTTACACGTTCGCGATTCAGCTCTTATAAACATAATAAATTATAATAAATATAGTATCAATCTCTTCGTCTTTAAAAGACCTACACGCTGATATGCATTAATCCATGTTTCAACAGAAAATGGAGGAGTTATTTGGGTATATTTCCGAAAAAAGCGGAAAATTCGCAAAATTCAACTACAGAAAATTTACACGTTCGCGATTCTGCTCTTATAAACATAATGAATTATAATAAATATAGTATCAATCCCTTCGTTTTTAAAAGACCTACACGGTGATATGCATTGTTCCATGTTTAAACAGAAAATGGAGGAGTTATTTTGATATATTTCCGAAAACAGCGGAAAATTCGCAAAATTCAACTACAGAAAATTTACACGTTCGCGATTCTGCTCTTATAAACAGAATAAATTATATAAAATATAGTATCAATCTTTCGTCTTTAAAAGACCTACACGGTGATATGCATTGTTCCATGTTTCAACAGAAAATGGAGGAGTTATTTGGGTATATTTCCGAAAACAGCGGAAAATTCGCAAAATTCAACTACAGAAAATTTACACGTTCGCGATTCTGCTCTTATAAACAGAATAAATTATATAAAATATAGTATCAAACTCTTCGTCTTTAAAAGACCTACACGGTGATATGCATTGTTCCATGTTTCAACAGAAAATGGAGGAGTTATTTGGGTATATTTCCGAAAACAGCGGAAAATTCGCAAAATTCAACTACAGAAAATTTACACGTTCGCGATTCTGCTCTTATAAACAGAATAAATTATATAAAATATAGTATCAAACTCTTCGTCTTTAAAAGACCTACACGGTGATATGCATTGTTCCATGTTTCAACAGAAAATGGAGGAGTTATTTGGGTATATTTCCGAAAACAGCGGAAAATTCGCAAAATTCAACTACAGAAAATTTACATGTTCGCGATTCTGCTCTTATAAACAGAATAAATTATAAAAAATATAGTATCAAACTCTTCGTCTTTAAAAGACCTACACGGTGATATGCAATGTTCCATGTTTCAACAGAAAATGGAGGAGTTATTTAGGTATATTTCCGAAAACAGCGGAAAATTCGCAAAATTCAACTACAGAAAATTTACACTTTCGCGATTCTGCTCTTATAAACAGAATGAATTATAATAAATATAGTATCAATCTCTTCGTCTTTAAGAGACCTACACGGTGATATGCATTGTTCCATGTTTCAACAGAAAATGTAGGAGTTATTTGGGTATATTTCCGAAAACAGCGAAAAATTCGCAAAATTCAACTACAGAAAATTTACACTTTCGCGATTCTGCTCTTATAAACAGAATAAATTATAATAAATATAGTATCAATCTCTTCGTCTTTAAGAGACCTACACGGTGATATGCATTGTTCCATGTTTCAACAGAAAATGGAGGAGTTATTTGGGTATATTTCCGAAAACAGCGGAAAATTCGCAAAATTCAACTACAGAAAATTTACACTTTCGCGATTCTGCTCTTATAAACAGAATGAATTATAATAAATATAGTATCAATCTCTTCGTCTTTAAGAGACCTACACGGTGATATGCATTGTTCCATGTTTCAACAGAAAATGGAGGAGTTATTTAGGTATATTTCCGAAAACAACGGAAAATTCGCAAAATTCAACTACAGAAAATTTACACTTTCGCGATTCTGCTCTTATAAACAGAATGAATTATAATAAATATAGTATCAATCTCTTCGTCTTTAAGAGACCTACACTGTGATATGCATTGTTCCATGTTTCAACAGAAAATGGAGGAGTTATTTAGGTATATTTCCGAAAACAGCGGAAAATTCGCAAAATTCAACTACAGAAAATTTACACGTTCGCGATTCTGCTCTTATAAACAGAATAAATTATATAAAATATAGTATCAAACTCTTCGTCTTTAAAAGACCTACACGGTGATATGCATTGTTCCATGTTTCAACAGAAAATGGAGGAGTTATTTGGGTATATTTCCGAAAACAGCGGAAAATTCGCAAAATTCAACTACAGAAAATTTACATGTTCGCGATTCTGCTCTTTCAAACAGAATAAATTATAGAAAATATAGTATCAATCTCTTCGTCTTTAAAAGACCTACACGGTGATATGCAATGTTCCATGTTTCAACAGAAAATGGAGGAGTTATTTAGGTATATTTCCGAAAACAGCGGAAAATTCGCAAAATTCAACTACAGAAAATTTACACTTTCGCGATTCTGCTCTTATAAACAGAATGAATTATAATAAATATAGTATCAATCTCTTCGTCTTTAAGAGACCTACACGGTGATATGCATTGTTCCATGTTTCAACAGAAAATGGAGGAGTTATTTAGGTATATTTCCGAAAACAGCGGAAAATTCGCAAAATTCAACTACAGAAAATTTACACTTTCGCGATTCTGCTCTTATAAACAGAATGAATTATAATAAATATAGTATCAATCTCTTCGTCTTTAATAGACCTACACGTTGATATGCATTGTTCCATGTTTCAACAGAAAATGAAGGAGTTATTTGGGTATATTTCCGAAAACAGCGAAAAATTCGCAAAATTCAACTACAGAAAATTTACACTTTCGCGATTCTGCTCTTATAAACATAATAAATTATAATAAATATAGTATCAATCTCTTCGTCTTTAAGAGACCTACACGGTGATATGCATTGTTCCATGTTTCAACAGAAAATGGAGGAGTTATTTGGGTATATTTCCGAAAACAGCGGAAAATTCGCAAAATTCAACTACAGAAAATTTACACTTTCGCGATTCTGCTCTTATAAACAGAATGAATTATAATAAATATAGTATCAATCTCTTCGTCTTTAAGAGACCTACACGGTGATATGCATTGTTCCATGTTTCAACAGAAAATGGAGGAGTTATTTAGGTATATTTCTGAAAACAGCGGAAAATTCGCAAAATTCAACTACAGAAAATTTACACTTTCGCGATTCTGCTCTTATAAACAGAATGAATTATAATAAATATAGTATCAATCACTTCGTCTTTAAGAGACCTACACGGTGATATGCATTGTTCCATGTTTCAACAGAAAATGGAGGAGTTATTTAGGTATATTTTTGAAAATAGCGGAAAATTCGCAAAATTCAACTACAGAAAATTTACACTTTCGCGATTCTGCTCTTATAAACAGAATGAATTATAATAAATATAGTATCAAACTCTTCGTCTTTAAAAGACCTACACGGTGATATGCATTGTTCCATGTTTCAACAGAAAATGGAGGAGTTATTTGAATATATTTCCGAAAACAGCGGAAAATTCGCAAAATTCAACTACAGAAAATTTACAAGTTCGCGATTCTGCTCTTATAAACAGAATAAATTATATAAAATATAGTATCAAACTCTTCGTCTTTAAAAGACCTACACGGTGATATGCATTGTTCCATGTTTCAACAGAAAATGGAGGAGTTATTTGGGTATATTTCCGAAAACAGCGGAAAATTCGCAAAATTCAACTACAGAAAATTTACACGTTCGCGATTCTGCTCTTATAAACAGAATAAATTATATAAAATATAGTATCAAACTCTTCGTCTTTAAAAGACCTACACGGTGATATGCATTGTTCCATGTTTCAACAGAAAATGGAGGAGTTATTTGGGTATATTTCCGAAAACAGCGGAAAATTCGCAAAATTCAACTACAGAAAATTTACATGTTCGCGATTCTGCTCTTATAAACAGAATAAATTATAAAAAATATAGTATCAAACTCTTCGTCTTTAAAAGACCTACACGGTGATATGCATTGTTCCATGTTTCAACAGAAAATGGAGGAGTTATTTAGGTATATTTCCGAAAACAGCGGAAAATTCGCAAAATTCAACTACAGAAAATTTACACTTTCGCGATTCTGCTCTTATAAACAGAATGAATTATAATAATATAGTATCAATCTCTTCGTCTTTAAGAGACCTACACGGTGATATGCATTGTTCCATGTTTCAACAGAAAATGGAGGAGTTATTTAGGTATATTTCCGAAAACAGCGGAAAATTCGCAAAATTCAACTACAGAAAATTTACACGTTCGCGATTCTGCTCTTATAAACATAATGAATTATAATAAATATAGTATCAATCCCTTCGTCTTTAAAAGACCTACACGGTGATATGCATTGTTCCATGTTTCAACAGAAAATGGAGGAGTTATTTGAATATATTTCCGAAAACAGCGGAAAATTCGCAAAATTCAACTACAGAAAATTTACACGTTCGCGATTCTGCTCTTATAAACAGAATAAATTATATAAAATATAGTATCAAACTCTTCGTCTTTAAAAGACCTACACGGTGATATGCATTGTTCCATGTTTCAACAGAAAATGGAGGAGTTATTTAGGTATATTTCCGAAAACAGCGGAAAATTCGCAAAATTCAACTACAGAAAATTTACACTTTGGTGATTCTGCTCTTATAAACAGAATAAATTATATAAAATATAGTATCAAACACTTCGTCTTTAAAAGACCTACGGTGATATGCATTGTTCCATGTTTCAACATTAAATTGAGGAGTTATTTGGGTATATTTCCGAAAACAGCGGAAAATTCGCAAAATTCAACTACAGAAAATTTACACATTCGCGATTCTGCTCTTATAAACATAATAAATTATAATAAATATAGTATCAATCTCTTCGTCTTTAAAAGACCTACACGCTGATATGCATTAATCCATGTTTCAACAGAAAATGGAGGAGTTATTTGGGTATATTTCCGAAAAAAGCGGAAAATTCGCAAAATTCAACTACAGAAAATTTACACGTTCGCGATTCTGCTCTTATAAACATAATGAATTATAATAAATATAGTATCAATCTCTTCGTTTTTAAAAGACCTACACGGTGATATGCATTGTTCCATGTTTAAACAGAAAATGGAGGAGTTATTTTGATATATTTCGGAAAACAGCGGAAAATTCGCAAAATTCAACTACAGAAAATTTACACGTTCGCGATTCTGCTCTTATAAACAGAATAAATTATGTAAAAAATAGTATCAAACTCTTCGTCTTTAAAAGACCTACACGGTGATATGCATTGTTCCACGTTTCAACAGAAAATGGAGGAGTTATTTGAATATATTTCCGAAAACAGCGGAAAATTCGCAAAATTCAACTACAGAAAATTTACAAGTTCGCGATTCAGCTCTTATAAACAGAATAAATTATATAAAATATAGTATCAAACTCTTCGTCTTTAAAAGACCTACACGGTGATATGCATTGTTCCATGTTTCAACAGAAAATGGAGGAGTTATTTGGGTATATTTCCGAAAACAGCGGAAAATTCGCAAAATTCAACTACAGAAAATTTACACGTTCGCGATTCTGCTCTTATAAACAGAATAAATTATATAAAATATAGTATCAAACTCTTCGTCTTTAAAAGACCTACACGGTGATATGCATTGTTCCATGTTTCAACAGAAAATGGAGGAGTTATTTGGGTATATTTCCGAAAACAGCGGAAAATTCGCAAAATTCAACTACAGAAAATTTACATGTTCGCGATTCTGCTCTTATAAACAGAATAAATTATAAAAAATATAGTATCAAACTCTTCGTCTTTAAAAGACCTACACGGTGATATGCATTGTTCCATGTTTCAACAGAAAATGGAGGAGTTATTTAGGTATATTTCCGAAAACAGCGGAAAATTCGCAAAATTCAACTACAGAAAATTTACACTTTCGCGATTCTGCTCTTATAAACAGAATGAATTATAATAAATATAGTATCAATCTCTTCGTCTTTAAGAGACCTACACGGTGATATGCATTGTTCCATGTTTCAACAGAAAATGGAGGAGTTATTTAGGTATATTTCCGAAAACAGCGGAAAATTCGCAAAATTCAACTACAGAAAATTTACACTTTCGCGATTCTGCTCTTATAAACAGAATGAATTATAATAAATATAGTATCAATCTCTTCGTCTTTAATAGACCTACACGTTGATATGCATTGTTCCATGTTTCAACAGAAAATGGAGGAGTTATTTGGGTATATTTCCGAAAACAGCGGAAAATTCGCAAAATTCAACTACAGAAAATTTACACATTCGCGATTCTGCTCTTATAAACATAATAAATTATAATAAATATAGTATCAATCTCTTCGTCTTTAAAAGACCTACACGCTGATATGCATTAATCCATGTTTCAACAGAAAATGGAGGAGTTATTTGGGTATATTTCCGAAAAAAGCGGAAAATTCGCAAAATTCAACTACAGAAAATTTACACTTTCGCGATTCTGCTCTTATAAACAGAATGAATTATAATAAATATAGTATCAATCTCTTCGTCTTTAAGAGACCTACACGGTGATATGCATTGTTCCATGTTTCAACAGAAAATGGAGGAGTTATTTAGGTATATTTCCGAAAACAGCGGAAAATTCGCAAAATTCAACTACAGAAAATTTACACTTTCGCGATTCTGCTTTTATAAACAGAATGAATTATAATAAATATAGTATCAATCTCTTCGTCTTTAAGAGACCTACACGGTGATATGCATTGTTCCATGTTTCAACAGAAAATGGAGGAGTTATTTAGGTATATTTCCGAAAACAGCGGAAAATTCGCAAAATTCAACTACAGAAAATTTACACTTTCGCGATTCTGCTCTTATAAACAGAATGAATTATAATAAATATAGTATCAAACTCTTCGTCTTTAAAAGACCTACACGGTGATATGCATTGTTCCATGTTTCAACAGAAAATGGAGGAGTTATTTGAATATATTTCCGAAAACAGCGGAAAATTCGCAAAATTCAACTACAGAAAATTTACAAGTTCGCGATTCTGCTCTTATAAACAGAATAAATTATATAAAATATAGTATCAAACTCTTCGTCTTTAAAAGACCTACACGGTGATATGCATTGTTCCATGTTTCAACAGAAAATGGAGGAGTTATTTGGGTATATTTCCGAAAACAGCGGAAAATTCGCAAAATTCAACTACAGAAAATTTACACGTTCGCGATTCTGCTCTTATAAACAGAATAAATTATATAAAATATAGTATCAAACTCTTCGTCTTTAAAAGACCTACACGGTGATATGCATTGTTCCATGTTTCAACAGAAAATGGAGGAGTTATTTGGGTATATTTCCGAAAACAGCGGAAAATTCGCAAAATTCAACTACAGAAAATTTACATGTTCGCGATTCTGTTCTTATAAACAGAATGAATTATAATAAATATAGTATCAATCTCTTCGTCTTTAAAAGACCTACACGGTGATATGCATTGTTCCATGTTTCAACAGAAAATGGAGGAGTTATTTGGGTATATTTCCGAAAACAGCGGAAAATTCGCAAAATTCAACTACAGAAAATGTACACTTTCGCGATTCTGCTCTTATAAACAGAACAATCTCTTCGTCTTTAAGAGACCTACACGGTGATATGCATTGTTCCATGTTTCAACAGAAAATGGAGGAGTTATTTAGGTATATTTCCGAAAACAGCGGAAAATTCGCAAAATTCAACTACAGAAAATTTACACTTTCGCGATTCTGCTCTTATAAACAGAATAAATTATATAAAATATAGTATCAAACTCTTCGTCTTTAAAAGACCTACACGGTGATATGCATTGTTCCATGTTTCAACAGAAAATGGAGGAGTTATTTGGGTATATTTCCGAAAACAGCGGAAAATTCGCAAAATTCAACTACAGAAAATTTACACGTTCGCGATTCTGCTCTTATAAACAGAATAAATTATATAAAATATAGTATCAAACTCTTCGTCTTTAAAAGACCTACACGGTGATATGCATTGTTCCATGTTTCAACAGAAAATGGAGGAGTTATTTGGGTATATTTCCGAAAACAGCGGAAAATTCGCAAAATTCAACTACAGAAAATTTACATGTTCGCGATTCTGCTCTTATAAACAGAATAAATTATAAAATATAGTATCAAACTCTTCGTCTTTAAAAGACCTACACGGTGATATGCATTGTTCCATGTTTCAACAGAAAATGGATAAGTTATTTAGGTATATTTCCGAAAACAGCGGAAAATTCGCAAAATTCAACTACAGAAAATTTACACTTTCGCGATTCTGCTCTTATAAACAGAATAAATTATAATAAATATAGTATCAATCTCTTCGTCTTTAAGAGACCTACACGGTGATATGCATTGTTCCATGTTTCAACAGAAAATGGAGGAGTTATTTGGGTATATTTCCGAAAACAGCGGAAAATTCGCAAAATTCAACTACAGAAAATTTACACTTTCGCGATTCTGCTCTTATAAACAATAAATTATAATAAATATAGTATCAATCTCTTCGTCTTTAAGAGACCTACACGGTGATATGCATTGTTCCATGTTTCAACAGAAAATGGAGGAGTTATTTGGGTATATTTCCGAAAACAGCGGAAAATTCGCAAAATTCAACTACAGAAAATTTACACTTTCGCGATTCTGCTCTTATAAACAGAATGAATTATAATAAATATAGTATCAATCTTCGTCTTTAAAAGACCTACACGGTGATATGCATTGTTCCATGTTTCAACAGAAAATGGAGGAGTTATTTAGGTATATTTCCGAAAACAGCGGAAAATTCGCAAAATTCAACTACAGAAAATTTACACTTTCGCGATTCTGCTCTTATAAACAGAATGAATTATAATAAATATAGTATCAATCTCTTCGTCTTTAAGAGACCTACACGGTGATATGCATTGTTCCATGTTTCAACAGAAAATGGAGGAGTTATTTAGGTATATTTCCGAAAACAGCGGAAAATTCGCAAAATTCAACTACAGAAAATTTACACGTTCGCGATTCTGCTCTTATAAACAGAATAAATTATATAAAATATAGTATCAAACTCTTCGTCTTTAAAAGACCTACACGGTGATATGCATTGTTCCATGTTTCAACAGAAAATGGAGGAGTTATTTGGGTATATTTCCGAAAACAGCGGAAAATTCGCAAAATTCAACTACAGAAAATTTACATGTTCGCGATTCTGCTCTTATAAACAGAATAAATTATAATAAATATAGTATCAATCTCTTCGTCTTTAAGAGACCTACACGGTGATATGCATTGTTCCATGTTTCAACAGAAAATGGAGGAGTTATTTGGGTATATTTCCGAAAACAGCGGAAAATTCGCAAAATTCAACTACAGAAAATTTACACTTTCGCGATTCTGCTCTTATAAACAGAATGAATTATAATAAATATAGTATCAATCTCTTCGTCTTTAAGAGACCTACACGGTGATATGCATTGTTCCATGTTTCAACAGAAAATGGAGGAGTTATTTAGGTATATTTCCGAAAACAGCGGAAAATTCGCAAAATTCAACTACAGAAAATTTACACTTTCGCGATTCTGCTCTTATAAACAGAATGAATTATAATAAATATAGTATCAATCTCTTCGTCTTTAAGAGACCTACACGTTGATATGCATTGTTCCATGTTTCAACAGAAAATGGAGGAGTTATTTGGGTATATTTCCGAAAACAGCGGAAAATTCGCAAAATTCAACTACAGAAAATTTACACATTCGCGATTCTGCTCTTATAAACATAATAAATTATAATAAATATAGTATCAATCTCTTCGTCTTTAAGAGACCTACACGGTGATATGCATTGTTCCATGTTTCAACAGAAAATGGAGGAGTTATTTGGGTATATTTCCGAAAACAGCGGAAAATTCGCAAAATTCAACTACAGAAAATTTACACTTTCGCGATTCTGCTCTTATAAACAGAATGAATTATAATAAATATAGTATCAATCTCTTCGTCTTTAAGAGACCTACACGGTGATATGCATTGTTCCATGTTTCAACAGAAAATGGAGGAGTTATTTAGGTATATTTCCGAAAACAGCGGAAAATTCGCAAAATTCAACTACAGAAAATTTACACTTTCGCGATTCTGCTTTTATAAACAGAATGAATTATAATAAATATAGTATCAATCTCTTCGTCTTTAAGAGACCTACACGGTGATATGCATTGTTCCATGTTTCAACAGAAAATGGAGGAGTTATTTAGGTATATTTCCGAAAATAGCGGAAAATTCGCAAAATTCAACTACAGAAAATTTACACTTTCGCGATTCTGCTCTTATAAACAGAATGAATTATAATAAATATAGTATCAATCTCTTCGTCTTTAAGAGACCTACACGGTGATATGCATTGTTCCATGTTTCAACAGAAAATGGAGGAGTTATTTAGGTATATTTCCGAAAACAGCGGAAAATTCGCAAAATTCAACTACAGAAAATTTACACTTTCGCGATTCTGCTCTTATAAACAGAATGAATTATAATAAATATAGTATCAATCTCTTCGTCTTTAAAAGACCTACACGGTGATATGCATTGTTCCATGTTTCAACAGAAAATGGAGGAGTTATTTGAATATATTTCCGAAAACAGCGGAAAATTCGCAAAATTCAACTACAGAAAATTTACACTTTCGCGATTCTGCTCTTATAAACAGAATGAATTATAATAAATATAGTATCAATCTCTTCGTCTTTAAAAGACCTACACGGTGATATGCATTGTTCCATGTTTCAACAGAAAATGGAGGAGTTATTTGGGTATATTTCCGAAAACAGCGGAAAATTCGCAAAATTCAACTACAGAAAATTTACACTTTCGCGATTCTGCTCTTATAAACAGAATGAAATATAATAAATATAGTATCAATCTCTTCGTCTTTAAGAGACCTACACGGTGATATGCATTGTTCCATGTTTCAACAGAAAATGGATGAGTTATTTGGGTATATTTCCGAAAACAGCGGAAAATTCGCAAAATTCAACTACAGAAAATTTACACTTTCGCGATTCTGCTCTTATAAACAGAATGAATTATAATAAATATAGTATCAATCTCTTCGTCTTTAAGAGACCTACACGGTGATATGCATTGTTCCATGTTTCAACAGAAAATGGAGGAGTTATTTAGGTATATTTCCGAAAACAGCGGAAAATTCGCAAAATTCAACTACAGAAAATTTACACTTTCGCGATTCTGCTCTTATAAACAGAATGAATTATAATAAATATAGTATCAATCTCTTCGTCTTTAAGAGACCTACACGGTGATATGCATTGTTCCATGTTTCAACAGAAAATGGAGGAGTTATTTGGGTATATTTCCGAAAACAGCGGAAAATTCGCAAAATTCAACTACAGAAAATTTACACTTTCGCGATTCTGCTCTTATAAACATAATGAATTATAATAAATATAGTATCAATCTCTTCGTCTTTAAAAGACCTACACGGTGATATGCATTGTTCCATGTTTCAACAGAAAATGGAGGAGTTATTTCGGTATATTTCCGAAAACAGCGGAAAATTCGCAAAATTCAACTACAGAAAATTTACACTTTCGCGATTCTGCTCTTATAAACAGAATAAATTATAATAAATATAGTATCAAACTCTTCGTCTTTAAAAGACCTACACGGTGATATGCATTGTTCCATGTTTCAACAGAAAATGGAGGAGTTATTTGGGTATATTTCCGAAAACAGCGGAAAATTCGCAAAATTCAACTACAGAAAATTTACACGTTCGCGATTCTGCTCTTATAAACAGAATAAATTATAATAAATATAGTATCAAACTCTTCGTCTTTAAAAGACCTACACGGTGATATGCATTGTTCCATGTTTCAACAGAAAATGGAGGAGTTATTTGGGTATATTTCCGAAAACAGCGGAAAATTCGCAAAATTCAACTACAGAAAATTTACACGTTCGCGATTCTGCTCTTATAAACAGAATAAATTATATAAAATATAGTATCAAACTCTTCGTCTTTAAAAGACCTACACGGTGATATGCATTGTTCCATGTTTCAACAGAAAATGGAGGAGTTATTTGGGTATATTTCCGAAAACAGCGGAAAATTCGCAAAATTCAACTACAGAAAATTTACACTTTCGCGATTCTGCTCTTATAAACAGAATGAATTATAATAAATATAGTATCAATCTCTTCGTCTTTAAGAGACCTACACGGTGATATGCATTGTTCCATGTTTCAACAGAAAATGGAGGAGTTATTTGGGTATATTTCCGAAAACAGCGGAAAATTCGCAAAATTCAACTACAGAAAATTTACACTTTCGCGATTCTGCTCTTATAAACAGAATGAATTATAATAAATATAGTATCAATCTCTTCGTCTTTAAGAGACCTACACGGTGATATGCATTGTTCCATGTTTCAACAGAAAATGGAGGAGTTATTTGGGTATATTTCCGAAAACAGCGGAAAAATTCGCAAAATTCAACTACAGAAAATTTACACTTTCGCGATTCTGCTCTTATAAACATAATGAATTATAATAAATATAGTATCAATCTCTTCGTCTTTAAAAGACCTACACGGTGATATGCATTGTTCCATGTTTCAACAGAAAATGGAGGAGTTATTTGGGTATATTTCCGAAAACAGCGGAAAATTCGCAAAATTCAACTACAGAAAATTTACACTTTCGCGATTCTGCTCTTATAAACAGAATGAATTATAATAAATATAGTATCAATCTCTTCGTCTTTAAGAGACCTACACGGTGATATGCATTGTTCCATGTTTCAACAGAAAATGGAGGAGTTATTTAGGTATATTTCCGAAAACAGCGGAAAATTCGCAAAATTCAACTACAGAAAATTTACACGTTCGCGATTCTGCTCTTATAAACAGAATAAATTATAATAAATATAGTATCAAACTCTTCGTCTTTAAAAGACCTACACGGTGATATGCATTGTTCCATGTTTCAACAGAAAATGGAGGAGTTATTTGGGTATATTTCCGAAAACAGCGGAAAATTCGCAAAATTCAACTACAGAAAATTTACACGTTCGCGATTCTGCTCTTATAAACAGAATAAATTATATAAAATATAGTATCAATCTCTTCGTCTTTAAGAGACCTACACGGTGATATGCATTGTTCCATGTTTCAACAGAAAATGGAGGAGTTATTTGGGTATATTTCCGAAAACAGCGGAAAATTCGCAAAATTCAACTACAGAAAATTTACACGTTCGCGATTCTGCTCTTATAAACAGAATAAATTATAGAAAATATAGTATCAAACTCTTCGTCTTTAAAAGACCTACACGGTGATATGCAATGTTCCATGTTTCAACAGAAAATGGAGGAGTTATTTAGGTATATTTCCGAAAACAGCGGAAAATTCGCAAAATTCAACTACAGAAAATTTACACTTTCGCGATTCTGCTCTTATAAACAGAATGAATTATAATAAATATAGTATCAATCTCTTCGTCTTTAAGAGACCTACACGGTGATATGCATTGTTCCATGTTTCAACAGAAAATGGAGGAGTTATTTAGGTATATTTCCGAAAACAGCGGAAAATTCGCAAAATTCAACTACAGAAAATTTACACTTTCGCGATTCTGCTCTTATAAACAGAATGAATTATAATAAATATAGTATCAATCTCTTCGTCTTTAACAGACCTACACGGTGATATGCATTGTTCCATGTTTCAACAGAAAATGGAGGAGTTATTTGGGTATATTTCCGAAAAGAGCGGAAAATTCGCAAAATTCAACTACAGAAAATTTACACTTTCGCGATTCTGCTCTTATAAACAGAATAAATTATAATAAATATAGTATCAATCTCTTCGTCTTTAAAAGACCTACACGCTGATATGCATTAATCCATGTTTCAACAGAAAATGGAGGAGTTATTTGGGTATATTTCCGAAAACAGCGGAAAATTCGCAAAATTCAACTACAGAAAATTTACACTTTCGCGATTCTGCTCTTATAAACAGAATGAATTATAATAAATATAGTATCAATCTCTTCGTCTTTAAGAGACCTACACGGTGATATGCATTGTTCCATGTTTCAACAGAAAATGGAGGAGTTATTTAGGTATATTTCCGAAAACAGCGGAAAATTCGCAAAATTCAACTACAGAAAATTTACACTTTCGCGATTCTGCTCTTATAAACAGAATGAATTATAATAAATATAGTATCAATCTCTTCGTCTTTAAGAGACCTACACGGTGATATGCATTGTTCCATGTTTCAACAGAAAATGGAGGAGTTATTTAGGTATATTTTTGAAAACAGCGGAAAATTCGCAAAATTCAACTACAGAAAAATTACACTTTCGCGATTCTGCTCTTATAAACAGAATGAATTATAATAAATATAGTATCAATCTCTTCGTCTTTAAGAGACCTACACGGTGATATGCATTGTTCCATGTTTCAACAGAAAATGGAGGAGTTATTTAGGTATATTTCCGAAAACAGCGGAAAATTCGCAAAATTCAACTACAGAAAAATTACACTTTCGCGATTCTGCTCTTATAAACAGAATGAATTATAATAAATATAGTATCAATCCCTTCGTCTTTAAAAGACCTACACGGTGATATGCATTGTTCCATGTTTCAACAGAAAATGGAGGAGTTATTTGAATATATTTCCGAAAACAGCGGAAAATTCGCAAAATTCAACTACAGAAAATTTACACGTTCGCGATTCTGCTCTTATAAACAGAATGAATTATAATAAATATAGTATCAATCTCTTCGTCTTTAAGAGACCTACACGGTGATATGCATTGTTCCATGTTTCAACAGAAAATGGAGGAGTTATTTAGATATATTTCCGAAAACAGCGGAAAATTCGCAAAATTCAACTACAGAAAATTTACACTTTCGCGATTCTGCTCTTATAAACAGAATGAATTATAATAAATATAGTATCAATCTCTTCGTCTTTAAAAGACCTACACGGTGATATGCATTGTTCCATGTTTCAACAGAAAATGGAGGAGTTATTTGGGTATATTTCCGAAAACAGCGGAAAATTCGCAAAATTCAACTACAGAAAATTTACACTTTCGCGATTCTGCTCTTATAAACAGAATGAATTATAATAAATATAGTATCAATCTCTTCGTCTTTAAGAGACCTACACGGTGATATGCATTGTTCCATGTTTCAACAGAAAATGGAGGAGTTATTTAGGTATATTTCCGAAAAAAGCGGAAAATTCGCAAAATTCAACTACAGAAAATTTACACTTTCGCGATTCTGCTCTTATAAACAGAATGAATTATAATAAATATAGTATCAATCTCTTCGTCTTTAAGAGACCTACACGGTGATATGCATTGTTCCATGTTTCAACAGAAAATGGAGGAGTTATTTAGGTATATTTCCGAAAACAGCGGAAAATTCGCAAAATTCAACTACAGAAAAATTACACTTTCGCGATTCTGCTCTTATAAACAGAATGAATTATAATAAATATAGTATCAATCCCTTCGTCTTTAAAAGACCTACACGGTGATATGCAATGTTCCATGTTTCAACAGAAAATGGAGGAGTTATTTGAATATATTTCCGAAAACAGCGGAAAATTCGCAAAATTCAACTACAGAAAATTTACACGTTCGCGATTCTGCTCTTATAAACAGAATAAATTATATAAAATATAGTATCAAACTCTTCGTCTTTAAAAGACCTACACGGTGATATGCATTGTTCCATGTTTCAACAGAAAATGGAGGAGTTATTTGGGTATATTTCCGAAAACAGCGGAAAATTCGCAAAATTCAACTACAGAAAATTTACACGTTCGCGATTCTGCTCTTATAAACAGAATAAATTATATAAAATATAGTATCAAACTCTTCGTCTTTAAAAGACCTACACGGTGATATGCATTGTTCCATGTTTCAACAGAAAATGGAGGAGTTATTTGGGTATATTTCCGAAAACAGCGGAAAATTCGCAAAATTCAACTACAGAAAATTTACACTTTCGCGATTCTGCTCTTATAAACAGAATAAATTATAATAAATATAGTATCAAACTCTTCGTCTTTAAGAGACCTACACGGTGATATGCATTGTTCCATGTTTCAACAGAAAATGGAGGAGTTATTTAGGTATATTTCCGAAAACAGCGGAAAATTCGCAAAATTCAACTACAGAAAATTTACACTTTCGCGATTCTGCTCTTATAAACAGAATGAATTATAATAAATATAGTATCAATCTCTTCGTCTTTAAAAGACCTACACGGTGATATGCATTGTTCCATGTTTCAACAGAAAATGGAGGAGTTATTTAGGTATATTTCCGAAAACAGCGGAAAATTCGCAAAATTCAACTACAGAAAATTTACACTTTCGCGATTCTGCTCTTATAAACAGAATGAATTATAATAAATATAGTATCAATCTCTTCGTCTTTAACAGACCTACACGTTGATATGCATTGTTCCATGTTTCAACAGAAAATGAAATGAAGGAGTTATTTGGGTATATTTCCGAAAGCGCGAAAAATTCGCAAAATTCAACTACAGAAAATTTACACATTCGCGATTCTGCTCTTATAAACATAATAAATTATAATAAATATAGTATCAATCTCTTCGTCTTTAAAAGACCTACACGCTGATATGCATTAATCCATGTTTCAACAGAAAATGGAGGAGTTATTTGGGTATATTTCCGAAAACAGCGGAAAATTCGCAAAATTCAACTACAGAAAATTTACACTTTCGCGATTCTGCTCTTATAAACAGAATGAATTATAATAAATATAGTATCAATCTCTTCGTCTTTAAGAGACCTACACGGTGATATGCATTGTTCCATGTTTCAACAGAAAATGGAGGAGTTATTTAGGTATATTTCCGAAAACAGCGGAAAATTCGCAAAATTCAACTACAGAAAAATTTACACTTTCGCGATTCTGCTCTTATAAACAGAATGAATTATAATAAATATAGTATCAATCTCTTCGTCTTTAAAAGACCTACACTGTGATATGCATTGTTCCATGTTTCAACAGAAAATGGAGGAGTTATTTAGGTATATTTTTGAAAACAGCGGAAAATTCGCAAAATTCAACTACAGAAAATTTACACTTTCGCGATTCTGCTCTTATAAACAGAATGAATTATAATAAGTATAGTATCAATCTCTTCGTCTTTAAGAGACCTACACGGTGATATGCATTGTTCCATGTTTCAACAGAAAATGGAGGAGTTATTTAGGTATATTTCCGAAAACAGCGGAAAATTCGCAAAATTCAACTACAGAAAATTTACACGTTCGCGATTCTGCTCTTATAAACATAATGAATTATAATAAATATAGTATCAATCCCTTCGTCTTTAAAAGACCTACACGGTGATATGCATTGTTTCATGTTTCAACAGAAAATGGAGGAGTTATTTGAATATATTTCCGAAAACAGCGGAAAATTCGCAAAATTCAACTACAGAAAATTTACACGTTCGCGATTCTGCTCTTATAAACAGAATAAATTATATAAAATATAGTATCAAACTCTTCGTCTTTAAAAGACCTACACGGTGATATGCATTGTTCCATGTTTCAACAGAAAATGGAGGAGTTATTTGGGTATATTTCCGAAAACAGCGGAAAATTCGCAAAATTCAACTACAGAAAATTAACACTTTCGCGATTCTGCTCTTATAAACAGAATGAATTATAATAAATATAGTATCAATCTCTTCGTCTTTAAGAGACCTTCACGGTGATATGCATTGTTCCATGTTTCAACAGAAAATGGAGGAGTTATTTGGGTATATTTCCGAAAACAGCGGAAAATTCGCAAAATTCAACTACAGAAAATTTACACTTTCGCGATTCTGCTCTTATAAACAGAATGAATTATAATAAATATAGTATCAATCTCTTCGTCTTTAAGAGACCTACACGGTGATATGCATTGTTCCATGTTTCAACAGAAAATGGAGGAGTTATTTAGGTATATTTCCGAAAACAGCGGAAAATTTGCAAAATTCAACTACAGAAAATTTACACTTTCGCGATTCTGCTCTTATAAACAGAATGAATTATAATAAATATAGTATCAATCTCTTCGTCTTTAAGAGACCTACACGGTGATATGCATTGTTCCATGTTTCAACATTAAATTGAGGAGTTATTTGGGTATATTTCCGAAAACAGCGGAAAATTCGCAAAATTCAACTACAGAAAATTTACACGTTCGCGATTCTGCTCTTATAAACATAATGAATTATAATAAATATAGTATCAATCCCTTCGTCTTTAAAAGACCTACACGGTGATATGCATTGTTCCATGTTTCAACAGAAAATGGAGGAGTTATTTGAATATATTTCCGAAAACAGCGGAAAATTCGCAAAATTCAACTACAGAAAATTTACACGTTCGCGATTCTGCTCTTATAAACAGAATAAATTATATAAAATATAGTATCAAACTCTTCGTCTTTAAAAGACCTACACGGTGATATGTATTGTTCCATGTTTCAACAGAAAATGGAGGAGTTATTTGGGTATATTTCCGAAAACAGCGGAAAATTCGCAAAATTCAACTACAGAAAATTTACATGTTCGCGATTCTGCTCTTATAAACAGAATAAATTATAATAAATATAGTATCAATCTCTTCGTCTTTAAGAGACCTACACGGTGATATGCATTGTTCCATGTTTCAACAGAAAATGGAGGAGTTATTTGGGTATATTTCCGAAAACAGCGGAAAATTCGCAAAATTCAACTACAGAAAATTTACACGTTCGCGATTCTGCTCTTATAAACAGAATAAATTATATAAAATATAGTATCAAACTCTTCGTCTTTAAAAGACCTACACGGTGATATGCATTGTTCCATGTTTCAACAGAAAATGGAGGAGTTATTTGGGTATATTTCCGAAAACAGCGGAAAATTCGCAAAATTCAACTACAGAAAATTTACATGTTCGCGATTCTGCTCTTATAAACAGAATAAATTATAAAAAATATAGTATCAAACTCTTCGTCTTTAAAAGACCTACACGGTGATATGCATTGTTCCATGTTTCAACAGAAAATGGAGGAGTTATTTAGGTATATTTCCGAAAACAGCGGAAAATTCGCAAAATTCAACTACAGAAAATTTACACTTTCGCGATTCTGCTCTTATAAACAGAATGAATTATAATAAATATAGTATCAATCTCTTCGTCTTTAAGAGACCTACACGGTGATATGCATTGTTCCATGTTTCAACAGAAAATGAAATGAAGGAGTTATTTGGGTGTATTTCCGAAAGCGCGAAAAATTCGCAAAATTCAACTACAGAAAATTTACACATTCGCGATTCTGCTCTTATAAACATAATAAATTATAATAAATATAGTATCAATCTCTTCGTCTTTAAAAGACCTACACGCTGATATGCATTAATCCATGTTTCAACAGAAAATGGAGGAGTTATTTGGGTATATTTCCGAAAACAGCGGAAAATTCGCAAAATTCAACTACAGAAAATTTACACTTTCGCGATTCTGCTCTTATAAACAGAATGAATTATAATAAATATAGTATCAATCTCTTCGTCTTTAAGAGACCTACACGGTGATATGCATTGTTCCATGTTTCAACAGAAAATGGAGGAGTTATTTAGGTATATTTCTGAAAACAGCGGAAAATTCGCAAAATTCAACTACAGAAAAATTACACTTTCGCGATTCTGCTTTTATAAACAGAATGAATTATAATAAATATAGTATCAATCACTTCGTCTTTAAAAGACCTACACTGTGATATGCATTGTTCCATGTTTCAACAGAAAATGGAGGAGTTATTTAGGTATATTTCTGAAAATAGCGGAAAATTCGCAAAATTCAACTACAGAAAATTTACACGTTCGCGATTCTGCTCTTATAAACAGAATAAATTATATAAAATATAGTATCAAACTCTTCGTCTTTAAAAGACCTACACGGTGATATGCATTGTTCCATGTTTCAACACAAAATGGAGGAGTTATTTGGGTATATTTCCGAAAAAAGCGGAAAATTCGCAAAATTCAACTACAGAAAATTTACATGTTCGCGATTCTGCTCTTTCAAACAGAATAAATTATAGAAAATATAGTATCAATCTCTTCGTCTTTAAAAGACCTACACGGTGATATGCAATGTTCCATGTTTCAACAGAAAATGGAGGAGTTATTTAGGTATATTT
>JAGEOH010000774.1:5000-28479 GCA_032207245.1 Pardosa pseudoannulata | reverse complement strand
TTAAGAATGTTCTAGATTTGTAGAAGAAATTATTTTTTCAACAAGATCCTAATAAGTAAAATTCAAAGAACATTATCATTTAGAATATTATACTTTTATAAAAAAAAGGAATTATGCGATTGTATTGAATTAGATGATAATAAAAGATCATTAGATACTTACCATATAACAATTTTCTTCGAATAAATTCATTAGCTTATTTACATTTACGACATTTTAACTGTTAACTGATTAGAGGGGCCTTTCATATCGTACGACATTGTAACTGAGCATTTTTATTTCTTCAAATAGAAAATAACAGATATTCTTACCGCCATCTTTCAAAGTGAAGTTGTCATGAAAGTTCATAGACATTCGGAATCGGCACTAAGCAGTAGGCCCTGGTCTAATTAGCTCTCTAACTAGTGTAACAAAATATTGCCATAATGCTCCAAACCAAACCTTAAAGTTCTTTCTTAAAATCTGTTCTCTATAATTAATTATAAAGATTCAAATTTTTCTTTAATGGGCTTTCGGAAAGACTGTTTAAAGCAGGTATAGACAGTTATAATTCGTTATTTTACTATGACTCGCTTTTTTTTAT
This sequence comes from Pardosa pseudoannulata, assembly GCA_032207245.1. NCBI lineage: Eukaryota > Metazoa > Arthropoda > Arachnida > Araneae > Lycosidae > Pardosa > Pardosa pseudoannulata. Next base: position 27,896 of record JAGEOH010000774.1, on the reverse strand, counting down.
AAGGCCCTAAGAGGTGTTCAACCTATGTATAAAATGTTCTTTAACACATAGTATAAGAACAGAGTTTATAACTGAAATTGGATATATATATATATAGAGAGTTTTTTTAAATTATGTTACTAACCAGAACCTCATATGAATCTTCTTCTTTTACGGAAGAAACACCAAAACACTTAAACTCTAATCAGAAGCGGCGTTTCTAGCGATGAAGTACTTACGATTTAAGAAAATCAATAGTACTTTCTACATCGTAAACGAGGTCGAAAGATGGCCGATTGGTTAGGGTGCTGGTCTTCGGTACCGGAGTTAGTGGGTTCGAATCCCTCAGTGGCATGGATGTTCGTAGCCGTTCGGAATCGGCTTTAAGCTGTAGGTCTGGGTCTCATTAGCCCTCGTGTTGTAAAAAGTAGACCGTAGCACTCCAAACCAAACCACATCGTAAACGAGATCGCGGAATAAGTACATTCTTCCGTCGTTCGAAACAGCATTCCGCCCAGTTAGAATTGCTGACATTCTGTAAGTTAAATATAAGTTAAATATCCTTTAGTATAGGTACTAATTGTTGGTTTAATTTCGTTTAATTTGGCGCTACGATATTCTCTTTTTATAAACGATGAGACCAGGATCTGCTACTTAAAGAAACCTCATACTCTAATATCTAAAGGCTCTACATACGGCCTTTCTCTCGACATAGTACTTGTGTTGAAAAATTTTGTTATATAAGAAAAAAGCTGGGTTTTTTTTATGGCACTTCAACCAAGAGCAGACATGAAAGGAATACTATTAGTTTAAACCATAGTGTAGTTTACCGTTTTGAAAAACTGGAAATAGATCAGCTGCACTTGATTAGGTCAAACTTTTTCAGGGCGAAGCCTCGTACAATATCATTTAGTACGCCATTTACGCTTAGGCCGTTTTTGTGCAATTTTGGAATTTTTTGCTCCAATTTAATGCTGTGCTTATGTTGACGCAACTTTTATTCTAAAAATTATGATAATAAGACGTAATTCAAAATAGTTTATGATGAAACTTTTGTATCACTGATAGCTTTTATATATCAAAGTCTCATACGGGGCTTTAAAAATCGAATTGAGTTATCGATAACAGTTAGTGGCATCAAAGGATTTGATCACATTTGAGAATTTCAAATTTGCAAAAAAGAGAATAGGAAAACAACGTACTGTTTGGTTTTTGTCTCTTTGTTAAAACAACTTATATAAACACAGAATTTATCATGTAATCTGTGTTTTGATTAATATTTCCAAATGTACATTTGTTTAAAGCCCTCTAACCATTAAAGTCTTTTATAAGGCTCCTTGAATTTTCCTAAACTGGATCGTGAAGTACAAATTTTTTTTTCTATATCAACTGGAATACCATTTTAAGTGTAAAAAATCACAAAATCCCTTTTTTTCATTGATTTTCATAAGTGCACTAAGGCTTAAAATTTTTTTTAAATAAAACACAAAGATCCTATTATTTTTTTTATTTTTCTATTTTAAATTTAGCAAATGATATTTTTAAGACTTATTTTGAAAAAATATATATAAAGAGAAAAATAGTCTATCTCTATTTTTTACAATTTTTATCGAACTCTCACTGTATGTCTGTCGAGATGTAAATCCTTTAATCAGTTTTTCGCTAATTTTCCAATCTCCAGTTTAGCTGAAGTTTTGCACAAAAATGTATCTTCGATTACAGTGCGAGAGTCAATTACATCATTATAGATAAATAAATTAAATTTAATAAACACTGATTTCCTGGCCGTTGTTATCCATTTTCTTTAACATATCCGTCAGTTGCTCTGTGGCCATAGGCTTAGCCATCCATCACACTGACAGCTTGGGTTCGATTCTAACTCGAATAATTTTCTTCTGATTACAGATGTGTGTAACTTCAGTATTTGACAAACGGTGTCAAAATTTATTCAAATTTCATCGGAGATGCTCAAAAAAGCAAACATATATATTTTAAAATTTTATTGACTCTGGTATTGCAGCATTAGCAGTTTATTAAATTTAAAAAAAAAAAAGAAAAAGGTGCAATTTATTTAAAGACCCATTTATCAGAATATAAAAATTGAAATCAGACAATATCTTCTTCCTTCAGATATGTAGAGAAAAGGTTAATGAGTAAACTTAGTGAACCGCAATCGGTGCGTTGACCTGCGGTTTAACTCTTGCTAACGTGCAAGAGGCTGAAATGAGTGCAAGGGAAATAGAGGAGGTGGATGGAGTTAAAGTAATTAACCATGCGTTACAGTAAAGAAATTCTGTGTTTTATTAAGCCACACTTTCACATTTATTTTCACATCTTGCTCACGTACATACATCCCCGACATCGGACCTCGGCATTAGCTAATTATTACAATAGAAAAAAAATCTGATGTGTGTACTGCATGATTTCCGTCTATTATATTATACACATTTTTGCTGTACTTCATTATTTTATTTGAAAGTGAGGAAAGATCCTCAAATTCTTTAACCCTTTAAAGAACGAGTTTTTTGGTAAAAAAATTATGTTTTTTTTTACAATAAAAAAATGGAAAGGAATATATAGTTATAGTGCAAGTTAATTTATTGCAATTTCGGGGTGACTTTTTGGGGGGTAAAAGTTATAAAAAAACTGTAGTACAAACAAAGTGTAGACGATTTGATTACATATTTATTTTGAATTTCACACGTGTCGGACACGGGCAAGTGCATTAAGGGGTTAACAGTGACACAATCACTAACAGTAAAGTTGACAGTGGCACAATCGCTAAAATATTAAATTTCAATATCGTTAAAAGTTTGTACAAAATGAATTCAACAATATTATAATTGCATTCAACAATGAGTAGAGCAGTGATTCTCAAACTGTGACCCTTCTTCACATTATTTTCATTAAGAAAACGAAGGACAGAGCGTATTTCCTAGTCGTCAGTATTTTAAATTGTCAGCAATCTCAATTTCATCGTTCAATTTCATTGTCAATATTGTCAACATTTTAAATATTTACAAATGCCGGACGATAGCTGAATGGAGGGGCACTGCTTTTCGGTATCCTAGTCTTGTTAGGCCTCGTGTAGCAAATAAAGTATACCGTTCCCAACTAAGCAACCCAAACCGTGCTCTGCACCAACCGGTACAATGAAAATACGACTGCAAATGTACTGAGTACAGCAGAAGAATAAAAATCCATTGATTTTTCTTCTCAATTCATTGGGACTAAAACTATATATCTTTTGTATAGTTTAATAATACTCAAATTATTTAATATTCGGTATCACTCTTGTAATAATTGTTTCATTTATAATTTTTACTAGCATTTAGTCTGTCATATGACGGGATCAGTAAAATTTTTAATTGTAACGTACCCTATGAGACAGGTAAGAAAAGGGTTTATTTTTCGGCTGAGAATTATCTGGTACACTCTCAATAATTTGTTTATCTTTATTGACAGTATGTTAGTTGCCAACTTTAATTTATCTTTTCATATTACGTGATAAGGTGGACAGCAGAGGTTTCAATATTGCCAGTGATTATTTGTCGGTATATATGAATGATATTCAAAATAGTGAATCGATTGCAAAAAGTGTGGTTATGTATAAGAAACAAATACACAAACGATCAAGCTTCTTAATTTTCAAAGATATATATCTTAAACGCTTGATATTTATTAGTCCGTGAATGAAATAGACTCCTAGACTTTTATGAAAATAATTTGTTGTTAATACCGGTGATAAAATTTTCATTGCTACAAAAATAATCGATGATTAAATTTAAAATTATCCCATGTACCTAATCTGTTATTTAAGCCAAATATAAAAGAAAATTATTTGCGTTATATCTAAGTTCAGTGACAAAACCTTTGAAAATAATGCAGGCGATATTTAAATAATTTAAAATAAGAATTAATCAAATGAAAGGGTTAAAGGAATAACATCATAATGCTAGAAAAATTGTTATTTTTACCTATTTATTATGTAATAAATTAATGAATTTAATAGCCTGCTCTTTAGGAAAATAAGGCTTGAAAGAATGGCATTAAATGATCGAAAAGAGGGGAAGGGGCGGATTTCAAACGTTTTCGAGCTCGCTTTGAATTCTGCTAACCCTAACTCATCAAGAACCGATATGGATGCCTCTATCCATTGCAGATCCAACCGCTTCATAAATTCGTGGACTAACGGACAGATAAATTAGGCTATTATTATATAGGAGATGAGGGTAGCTGTATTCATTTCGACTCTGAAATTTGAAAATTTGTGTAAGGAGTAATAAGCTCATACATCCAATTATTTTAATCATAAATTTGTTCAATAAGCTGTTAATTTTAAATGCGTGTTTATTTACTACTTTGTTTTTGAAATAACTTAACCAGATCAACTGCTTTAGATAGACCAAAGTTTTGATTTTGGACACTGTGGAAAAATTTCGACACATTAAAAATTCGAGGAACTAAAAAAGCTGGGGAACCACTGGAGTAGAGCTTAAGTACTCCCTTTTAAGTAATTGTTATATTGACATTTTTCTTTATAGATAATGCAGATTGTAATAAGAAACGGAGGTGCATGACTAAATATTACAACAATCCTAAATGCAAATTTTCAGCATTATACAAGTATTCAGCAGCAGTTATGCACGATACTTCCGCCCGTACATACAAACGATACGTCATGACGTAGATATTCAAAATGTATTCGGGGATGGTCAAAATGGATATTTAAAGTTTCTATATTAAAGTTTTCTAGTATGCACGCTATTAATAGGTAAAGTTTAGTTTGGAGTACTATGGTCTACATTCTTCCTATACTAGGGTTAATGAGGCCAAGACCTAGTGTTTAATGCCGATTCGGAAGGGATACGAACATTCATGCCAGAGGTGGGATTTGAACCCGTGAACACCGATATCGAAGAACAGTGTCCTACCCATTCGACGATCGTTCGACTATGTTTTTAAACGTTAAACAATTGTATAACAGTTCAATTTATTAAAGTGCTGGATGATTGTATTTTCAATTCAGATAATATAAGTGAAGTACAACCAAATAAATGTATATAATTTAATGGCCATAGAATCAAATCCTGTGGTACAGACATTTTTTTTTCTTTCCGTGGACAGTGACACCTGCAAGTATTTTTCGCGATTTTTTCCCTAGATTTGTAACATGATGTTTCACTGCAATTTTTATTCCAGGTGACATAATTGTAGAATATGAAATGACGTTAGAGGTCGCCACATTGAATAATTCTTATAAATTCATGTTATTCTATTTACAACATATACACCGTAAACTGTGTTGTTAACATGTTGTCAGATTAATTTACCAACTTACGTTGCCTAATGGTTAGGCCGCTGATCTGCGGAACCGGAGTTCATAGATTCGAATTTCACTGTGGTATGAAGGTTTCTAGCCGTTTGGAATCGGCTTTAAGGAGTAGGTTCCGGTATCATTAGCCCTCTTGTTGCAAAAAAGCAGACCATAGCGCTCCAAGCCAAATCAAAAATATGTGACGTTCCTCTCTACACGCCTTTTTCGATAGTTTCGTCCTTCAAATATGCTTTGCGACCCCACTTTCAATTGAGATTTTTTACCCATTTCTGTCTTCACTAACTCCATGTGCTACAAAAAAATTAGAAACCTCGGTGCTACAATCAGACCAAGAGGGACATGGCCTACTCTGTTGCAATGGCCCTCTAGCCAATCGCCGTTTTCTAGACAAAGGATCCTGATCCTGATTAGATGGTCTACCTTCCTCGGAATTCCCAGTGTTTAGTTCTCAAGAATACTTGAACCTTAATTTAAATACCCATTGAAGGGATGAAAGACTGAGTCCACCTTGCTTCCAAGACACAACCTTATGATCTAACCTCGGACTTGTGTCTTGGGAGCACGAAGACTCGACACCACAGAGCTTCTAACTCCATGGTCATGATCACTACCTTTGAACATCCTTAATATACCTCTTAATGCGTTTTTGTCAGACAAGTTTTGTAAAATACTCCTCCCATGGCGAAAATTCCCCAAAACAACCATATGTATCATAATTTCAGATCAGATTCGAAATAACCCAAAAGAATTAGTTGTACTTTCGATCTTCAAATACATATCGGAATTTTTTGTTTCTTTTAAAAATATTTTCTCCTGCTAACTAAAGAAAAGAATTTTTAAAAGAAGTGGGTCAGCACCATTTAGACCGCATATGATAATGCGTTTTAAATGGAGTTTTGAGATGTCTTCAGATTAAGATTTTTTCTTAATTTAATGCAGCTGATCATACGTGAGAAATAAAATCTTGTTTTTATCCATATTTATAAGAAAAAATTATGTCAGGAATTCCGCAACTCACAGCATAAGGTAAGAAATGATTTTCCATAATACAGAACTATTGTACGTGAGTTGATATAACCAAGCTATTCCGTGTATATTATGTACGAATTATCCTCTTTGTTACAGACTAAACACAATTTTGTGGTACAATTTTTAGTATAAGTGAGTTTTAGTCTTGTTGCTCCTGATGCCACTTGGTCAAACCAAGCACGATTGAGCCATGCGCTACTCTATTAAGGCAAAGGGGTGCGCCTTTCGTTTTCACGAGCCCCTCAAGGGTGAAAGTACAACTTCTTGCTCAAGTGGGTCCTCGTAATTTAGAATCAGGAATCAAGCCGAAGACTCATGGGCTTAGCCTACCAAAGCCAGAGGTATTGATTGAGAACTTGCAGGACATTGTGACCACGAACATATTTTACGTGCCCCAGACACCTTAAACGAACACTGCGGATGTTAGGTCAACCGAAATCGCAACTCTCCAATTAGGAGAAAGTTGTCGTTGTCGACTGAGCTATCGTGACCCACGAACTTTAGCCTTGGTGATCTAAAACCTATAGAAATAGTTTGAGAACACTGAAAGGGTAAATTGAAAAATTAGTGGCATCCTTTTTTACAAGGTTTTATTTAATTAGCACTCTACATCTATTTAGATCTAAATCTTTTACTCAATTTCGCTAAGTTATCAACTTCTTATTGATTTGAAATTTTGCATACTAATGTATCTTCAGTGATAATATATGGATCAATCAAGGAACTACACCTTATAGGTAATTATTTCATTTTAAACCTTTGAGCACGTAAATGCTATACGTGTCGACCGTTGTGAAAACTAACTCCATCTAGTAATTGAATCTATCATTTAAAAATTTAAACAAAACGTTCCGATCTCCGATTACGCATACTCGACTCCGATCTCTCAATATCAACCGGAGATCATCGCGTGGAGGCTACGCGGGGCTGATAAGAATGGAATGTTGCTTCGCGTATACGAGACGTTGACGTATCCCGGACGTGTTAATAAACATCGATGTTACAATATTAGTGTTAATCGTCCATTTCTACCCATCTTTATCCTCCATCTTTTTACATAATTTTTGGTGGATCGATGGTGAAATTCTCGGTTTCAGGCTGGCGGCTCGGGTTCGATTACAAGTAGGTAAAAGAGATTTTCTTATACATATTTCTTAAACCACAGCTGGAGGTACTGGTATTTACCCTTGTTTATTTTCCCCAAAAGAGGAGGATGGAGAACTTTTCATCGTTCTTGCGTTATCCCAGGTTTCAGTGATGAGTCTATACTGTGTCCGTTGTATTGAGCCTATCTATGTAGCACAAGCATTATTTTATTCTCGGCTTTGTATAGCCAATTTAGAATACGCCTTTCCAGCGCATATTTTACTTTGACCAATCCTGAACCAGAGTATAATATGTCTGTGTGAAACTCTCGCTTGAATACCTGCATCGGATATTTCTAGTCAATGGATCTCAGTAAGCAAATGCAATGATCTAGCAACTAGAGTGTTGCGGATTCAGAGCTCGAGCTGGCTTAAGGTCCTCCAAGTTATCAAATGATTTATGGGGGTGGCAGGCCAAGCCTGGGGGTCTTCTACTAGGTCCCTACTTTTAAATGACGAGGACACACTTGAACTAAGACGTTATTTTACCCTAGCGATGCTCGTCAAACGGAAGGTGGACCCCCTCGACTTAATTCCACTGGCTCACATGCTTGTCTCTTCCAAGTGGTATTGGCAACAATAACAGTTAGTTCAAATTAATTTTTCTATCTTATTTCGTTCGAAAATTAGAATAGTTCATTTTCTCACTGCTGGTACATCGTAAAACAATTTACACTGATAATGATCTTGAGACCTAAATAAGTAGACACGGAGACACTAATACCTTCTATAAAGGCGAAATCCACCTACAGCAGAGTCTGGAATAAAGTTTTAAAAACCAGGAGACATTCCCAAGGTTTTCCTTTTGGTGCATTGCAAAGAATTTTCTTCTTTTTGACATTAAATAAATAGTAGATTCTTACCTTCCTGGAGTAAAATGAAACGACAATTTGTTCCTGCGACTTTGTAAATGTTTATAAGTTCTTTTTCTTAATGCTATCCTGTTCTTGTCGAACGCTGTTACTATTGTTACGTTTTTCAGTAAACTGTTTTAAAATTATATTTTGGAGCAAAGAAAGGCAAGTAATACAAACGCTTTAATTCAGAAAATAATTTATTGAACATTTAAGTTATTTTCAACTTTTATCAGTTTGTTATTTTAATCACAAAATGCATCAGACGTAACATCCATACCAGAAGCAGGATTCGAACCCGCGAGCTCCGATACCGAAGAGCAACACTGTACTATTCGGCCATCGTTCAGCCGTTTTTGTCCGAAACTTTGCAAATGTATGGGATTCCGTTACTAGCATCTAAACAGAGTAACTGCTTACTATGGAGCGGATGAATTCATTTATTACGCCGGGAAATGTATATTTGGGCTAGTGTGCATTTGATGCAAGGCCTGTTCATATAACTAAGTCACTAGACTGTTCAAAGTAAAAGAAAAGACTCTTGCCAAGACAATGACTTAAAAGAAGCAGAAAGAATGCTCGCTCGTGGAAACAGAGCATAAACTAGAGATAATTAATAAGGCTAAAAAGTAAAAATGTATATTTTAAAAACTGTGAAACATGCTTTAATTTTTAATTAGCGCATTAAAAATTATAAAACAATTTCTTTTATTAAGAAATGAGTTTCTCGTATTTTATCCAAGGTATGTGAAAGGCGTACCTATGAACCATAAGTGCATTCATTCAATAAACAATAGCGTAAGTTGAATGTTTCGGTCTAACGATTATGTGTACCTTACAAGTTTTTTTACTCTTTATATACGAATAATATAGCTTAAGTTTAAGAATGGTATGGATTCTATATTGAGAATACCTTGGCACCTAATTATAATGATAACAAAATTTAAAAAAAGAGAGAGAGAGAGAGAAAGAGAACTGTACAACAAAGCGCCACACTCTTTCAAAAATAATCCTAGAAAGCTATCTGGTTTTTGTTAACCATTATTACTATTGTTATGCCTGCAAGAGAACTTTAAAAAATTTAAAGCAAGTAATAGAAGCGTTTTCACTTTAAAAAAGTATATATTGTGCATTAAAGTTATTTTCAGCTTACTTTTAACAGTCTACAAAGCATTTCCGAGACGTAAAGATAAAGTTCTGAGTCGCGGTAGCTCAATGGGTAAAGGTAACGCTCTCCTAACTGAAAGGTTGCAGCTTCGGAGCCCGAGCCGGCCTAAGAACCGTCGTGTTAGTTAAAGGTGACTGGGGCACGTAAAATAGGTTCTTGGTCACAATGCTCTCGAAGTTCTCAATCAATACCTATGAGGGTGGTAGGCCAAGTTTATGGTTCTTCTGCTTGGTACCTACTTCAAAATGACGAGGACCCACTTGAGCAAGAAGTCGTAATTTCACCCTTGAGGTGCTCTTTGAAACGAAAGGCGCACCAATTTGCCTTAACCCCTTGACATAAATATAAAATTTGTATCGACGTATCCGAAAGAGACCATTTAATTTGGCTTGCCTGGCGCACCAGTGATCACTCATGGACAAGCTCAGAATCTTCACTGCTCGAAATGGGTCTTGCACGTTTACGTATCCGTTGCCGAACAGAGGTAGCTTCACTCGAATTTGAACAATCACTCAAATATTCCACATTATAAACACTTTAAAGACCATTTTCAGCTGCATTCTCATTGTGGTATAACCACATTCTATTTAAAAGGGAATGCCAGAAATGGCCGGCTTCCTGACCCATTATTTTATGGAATGGGGCTTGTCTATGTCCAAGTCACCTTGAATCTTCCCGCGCTGACCATCCGTGAGTTGCCATTTTGCTCTCCCCATCTTTCCCTATTTTTTATTACCAGCTTGAGCTTTGCTTGGCGCCATAAGATTTCTAGCCTGTTCTTCATACTCACTACGTTTTGGCGATCATCTTGGGTTCCCGCTGGCGGGATTTTTCTACTGATCTCGCCATGCGCGGTGTTGAGTGGGCATCATTTTGGCCAAAATTGGGGGAGAGATCACCCGCATCATTAAAAAAAAAAAGATTTTTTTTAGCCATTTTGCATTTTCTTATCTTTGTGTCATGTCGAGAACGGGTATTTTTCTGACAAAGTCAGCAAGGAATAGAAAATAAATAAAATTCCTTTAAGCTAATCAATTAATAGGACTCTTTTCTATTCGTCAATTTGCATTCACCTCTGTTCTAAAATTCTGGAGCATACCATATGAATACACTGATTTCTGTCTGCCGCCATAAAGTTCCACCAAGGAACCGGTGAAAGGTTATTGCGTCGTAAAGGATAAATGTAATATTCAACAACATCAATAATTCTACAATAATAATTCTACACTCATCACCAGAATAGCTTAATGTACTTTTATCGTCACTACCATATAATGCATCCCTTGTTACCTGGTATAAAGTAGTGGGAAGATATCTACCATAAAGAAGTATTATAAGAAAGATTGCCAACGAAGTCACTGAATCGGTGAGTCAGCAAAACGGTAGATAGTATATAAAACAAATAAATGCTATTACCGCCTAAGGGGAATAAAAAGCATTCAGTCAAATTGCTTGGAAAAGTAAAGCTTCAACACATCTAATCCTTTGGATCAGTTTATCAAGCATGTTAAAAATTCACGAAAACAATTTATACACTATTCTCAAAGGTAAGACAAATATTTCTGAGAACATTATGTCTAAATATTAATCTTTTTAAACATTAAATTTACTTTTCATGAATTTGGTCTATTTTTTATTCTGTTACGAGAACTTATCAAGAGTGAATAATTAGTTTACTTCTGTGCTGCGTTCGAACATGATAAGCACTTTATAAGTTTCAATACTTATTTAATAGTTAATACACACATTTAAATTCACTTTATATAATTTTTAAAATATGTTTTGAACTGAAGAAATAAACAGAAATAATTTCGGGTGTTTGAAAGTATTGAAAGTGACAATTTAAAAATATATTTTCTCTAGAAAATATTATTAATTATATCTATATATTATATTAATCTATTATATCTATTAATTATATTTATATATCTATATAGATAGGTTATTTAAAAGCATATCACTCACTTGGACTCTCACTTCAGAAATAGAAGGTTAGCACTGAAATATTATAACCCTGCTACTACTATAATTTCTAAATCTTGATTAACTCTTAAACAATTTGCAATCTAAATTGCATTTGTATTTTGTTAACATCAAATCTCGACGGTTTTTAATATTTTATTTGAAGTATTCTTAAACTAAAAAATAGGGTAATTTAAATAAATAAGTAAATAAAAATACAACTTCAATTAAATGCCAGTATTGTTGACAGCATTGCACGTTTCACACGCACAAAAAATGGTTAGTCTTTCTATTTGAGCTTCTATTGGTTTGGACTTGAAAAAATATGCCTAGTGAGTCTCTATAAAGGAGCTCATGAGATAAAAACTGATGTCGAGTTAATATCGACATAGCAGTGCAAACGTTTAAGGTATTTACCACTAAAATATAACATTAGTCCTCAATAATGGGTTAGTTAGAAGAAAATAGTGTTTGAAATTTATAAACATATATAGTATATCCATCTAAAACTTAACCATTATTCGACTTTTATAATTATGATGTCATATGCAGGTCACTGGCAAAGAAAGGTGTCCCTGTTTTAAGATGAGGTATGACAAAACCTGGTATGATCTGAATCCATTTGTCAGCTTATTCTGTGTAATACACAACAGACTTCTTAATTCGCGTGCTTACCAATCCATAACCGTAATGTTATGGATTGGTAGGCACGTGAATATATAAGTTGTTTATGTTTGGAACACTTAATGAATACTTAATTTGAGATGAACTAACTCCCTTAAGATATATTGCTATAATACGTCATTTGAGAAGTTGGGTTTCACTCGATTTTAACAAATATTTCTTCACACATTGGGTAGTAAGAATGACACATAATCTGTTATGTTTTAACCTTATTATTTATATCGCTCTTCTGTTATATTTTCTGTAGATGAATCTATTAACAAATATTCAAGATAACAACGATTCAATATAACAACGATTCAAGCCTATTATCTATGATTTGCATCACTTTTGCAGTTATGACACTGGTTTCTCAACACTAGGATATTGTACACGATTTTAAATCGATAATTTAAGTTTCAATCCTGTAACTACAATGAAAAGTTTTTTCAACACACAAATTAGGGATTTTGTTAGAGATTAGGAATTCAGCACTTGTCCGATATCGGAGCTATGTTAGTACATTTTGTGGATGTATCATAAGGGAAAACAATATTACTCCCTGTGATGGGGGTCGGCACCTGCACAAACTCAAGCCCACTGGAACACAATTTATAAGGAGTAGGTGTTGTATCGATATATCGGGAAATATGGATGTAACGTTTGCCCTCGTGACACCGAGAATACATCACGATGTTTCAGTTCTGCGATATATCACGATGTGGATGTACCACATGGGGAAAACAATATTATTCCCTGTGATGTGGTCGATACTTGCAAAAATACTTTAAACGCACTCACTAATCTCGCTAATTTTATTTTTAACTCAATATCACTAGAATAAAGATTACAACTATCGATATATAGCGATATATTGATATATTGCGAAATATGGATCTAATGTGCCTATATTCTGAACCGATTACCGAATTTTCTGTTCGGTGATATATCCCAGTGAGGGACGAATGCCGATATAGGTAAATCGATTTAAAAAATTTTCATTGATCTCCGATTAGAAATCGTCTTTCCGGTTTTTTGACAACGTGAGGGAGCAACAGCGCAAGCGCGATACAGATTTCTCGATATAAGGACATCGTCTTTTCGATTTTCTGACTTTGAGTAGTAGCTTATTTATACCCTGATCGCCTATTTCCCTACATCAAGAACAATGCTGAAAATACTATGTATTTTTGATAATAATTTAAAAAAAATATGACAAGACAAAAAAATAAGAAAAAATCTATAATATAAAGTTGCTCAAAGGTGATGTTGTTCCCTTAATGGTGATGCTTATTGTGACTGTGTTAATCTTCATTTGTATCCTATAACACCAAACTAAGAATCTAATGAACTTTGTAAATGGGTGTTATTACAGAGTCAGCAGCGGAACTGGAAAAATCTGAGAAATTTTCTGCTTGTCCAAATGTCTGGTAGGATATCTTTTCCATCCGTTTTTAGCGCTGCAAAACCAGCAAAGCGTTCTGCTACAACATTTCGTGCGTTCCATAATTCGTGATCTGAAAACGCCGCGCCATTTGAGCGCAGTTTCGAATAAAGTGGATCGAGGGAATCGGATTAATAGCTGGGCGGCTCTTATCTGCCTCAACAATGCTGTCACTCAAGAGGTAGGAAGCTCGCACGGGTCTTTGGGGATTCATTACATTCTATATCCAGGAATTTTCCCTCGGAATCGAGTCATTTCTCACCTTTTTCTGGCTCTGTAGAAAATTCGTTTTATGGTATTTTTGTGCCGTTGTCTTCCTGGGAAAATCTCCCACGTCGTGTCCATGGCTGTTTAAGGTTTAGTAAAAATGGCGATTGTTTACTCAGCTGATTGAAAAACATATTCCTTTTTTATTATTTTCTTTCAGTACAAGGCCCGACTAAGATATTTGTGTGCCCAGGGCACAATCCAATTTTTGTGCCCTTCACCCCCATGCAAATTTATAGCGACAGGTTATTATCATAATTACAGTCATATAAAAATTATTTAAAACAAAATATGCTTCACAGTTCCTTGCTATTTTATGACTTAATATGAAAGAAAAATTTTCATGATTCTTAACAAATTTATTGTCTGCATCTCACTTTCTTCATCTTTATTCTCGACTACCCTGGCATTCTCCAGAAGTCTTGCCACTTATCTCTATTTTTGATGACTGTTTCAACCTATATGGCTTTTGGTATAGTTACAATTATTTACAAATGCATATTGGCTGAAAAGGGTGCTGTGTTCCCCACCCTCTGGTCAATGTATATTTATCCTTTGAGGGGTAGTAGTGTTCATGTCAGGACCTGACTAAGATACTTTTGTGCCCAGGGCACATTCCAATTTTTGTGCACTCCACCCCTATGCAGATTTATAGCGACAAGTTATCATAATTACAGTCATAAAAATTATAACATTGAATTAGCAAACAGATTTAAGAAATTAGCATTAAAGTAATATTCAAAATCAGAAACACCAAATTTTCATTTTACGTAATCATTATTATCTCTGTTTAGCCATGCTAAAAATTAAGGACTTTTAAAGACCTAGAGTGTCCCACTTTTTTTATTTTAACCGTCTCACATTCACAATCTCTGTGGTGAAGAAAATAAATAATAATAGAATTAAAAATAATTTAAATTGATGAGATGATTTAATGGTTTACGTTGCTTATAATCTGTCTTATAAATATGCAATAACCCATAGGATAAAAAGAGCACCAGGTTCGTTGAGGGAATTAATTATCAGGTAAATAGCAGTAAAATTAAAGTAAATAGGAAACAATATAGTTCATGACAAACACAATTATCTCGAACAATAATTTATTAACCCTTAACAGATCACTAACATAAATTCTTTAGAATTTAATTTAATTAGTTTATAAATATTATCTATGATCTTTATATATCTAAAATATATGAAAACTTTAAATTAATCAGGGTTTTCCTTATAGGAACCTTAGGAAGGTTTGAGGAGTAATTTAGCTGATAAACCCTTCCCCTTGTAGAGTGTGTACATAATTTTTTTGAACTTTTATTATATTGGAAGAGCAATAAGTATCCTAAAAATGGTATAAAATATAAACTAACAGTTTGTAAGCAATGTTTAGATAGGTTTTTTTTTTGGGGGGGGGGAGTCACAAGTGAGAAAAAATGATTTTCTGACTTTCTAGGTACAGCAAGTTTAATTATTTATATGAAAAATAAATTTAGTGCAGTGCTACCATGTGTTGTAAGCATAAAATGCTAAAAACATTTTTAAAAAATCGTAAAAAATTTATTCCTATATCTCTAAAAAGTATAGAAAATATGTTTAATAGGTGGTTTCTCTGGAAAACCGCTGTCCGATAAAGGGTTAAAACTTAACGATGGTAGCGTAAGTTTGCAATTTTTCCCCACTTAATATGTGTTTCAAGCACTCGACTAAATTTTTGTGCCCAGGGCACGTGCCCCAAGTGAAACTGCGATATCAATGTTTCAGTGGCAAGTGACTGAGTACTCAGCTGTAACAGCTCAAAATCTGAAAAGAAAGGGATGACTGGTTAAAAAATAATATAACACCTGACTAGTGAAATCGTTCTTACTGTGATTAAGATTTGCATAATCGGAAAAGGAGTATTAAACCGGTTTAATCATACAGTAAATACTTAAGTAATCTAGCTGAAGGATTACGTTCGATTTCTTTTTCGAAATACTGTAATCCTTGGGAATGGTCATTTCCCCATTCTTCCACTATTTGAAGTGCATACTTAATTAGTTTCTTGACGATAGTGTTATTTCATGACTGTATTATGTAAATGGACAGTTCAAATTTCCTCTTCTTTGACTGAAAACGCTTATCCATTCTTCCATTACACTTAATTGCCAATGATGAATAATGTGATTTTAGACATTTTGTTGAATATCTCGAAAAATACGCTAGGAATTATGCTGAAACCTCAGGCGTGTAAACAGAATAGTAGACGTCATATATTTCTGCAAAGAATTTTTCTCGAAACCCCATAGGGCAGAGGTGGGCAAAAGCCGGCCCGCGGACCGGATCCTGCCCTTTTGCTTTCTTTATCTGGCTCGTTGAAAAACCCTGCATGCAATTTTTTTAATCTCCGATATGCGATTTTGTTGAAATCAACATTATTTGTATGCGTAGTGTACATATAAATAATGAAAAATATTAAAAATAATAGAGAGTATTATAATTTGAACAGCTGTAACCATATCCCTACTTTAATGTATGCAACATACATACTCTCATAAAGCGTGTGGTCGGCTTACTACATAGAATTGAACGTGAACTCCTCACTCTGCAAGGGACTACAGACCGACTAAAAGAAAATTTTCACTGAAACGAGTTGAGTGTTTTCTACGGTGCTTTGAATACAGAACATTTCAAACATATTTTGAACTATGTTCAAAATACCTAGTTTTATTTGGTTCAATATATATTTGTGAAAGAACTTTTTTATTAATGATTTACACGAAAAATAAATATCGATCACAAACTACTGACGAAAATCTACACTCGGTATTAAGGATTGCTACAAGTGATTTGAATTCAAATTTTGAAAAAATAATATCAAATGAACATTCCAGATTTCACTTTTCGCATGAACTACAACTATTCTATTTTAACGTTGGATGTTTGTCTTTTCTTTTTATAATTCTATTTACTATCATATTTACAAAATGTAATATAAATATAAAAATGTAATAACTATGATCAAAATAAAATAATTTGTATCGTTAAGATATAAATAAATATCAAAATAAAATCTTTCATTAACTGATTTATTTAATGACCATTAACTTAATATAATGGATCATATTTCTTAAGACAGTTCATTATTACTATAATCTTTTATTAAATGTCAAGTTTCTCTGTCCAAATACTTTAAAATGATACTTAGTGTTTTGGTCAAAAAAAATTTTTTGGACAGGGAAAAAACACCCAAAACATTCGCGTGTGCACAGTGTACTCGGTTTAGGCCTCCGGCCCGGGAGACATTTTGAAAATTTCATTTTGACCAGCGCTTAAAAGTATTTGCCCACCCCTGCCATAGGAGATAGACAACAAATGAAAGAAAAACGAATATATTTTGGATAACCCTGTAAAAAGTAATGCATGAAAAGCGTTGAAGATTGAGCACATGATTAGGATGCTCCTTTTGTAATAATCTGTGTTCATTGTTATGAGAATAGCACTTATATTCTGGGAGAAATTAAGGTTTTTATAAAAACAATCCCAAATTTCTCCAAGGGTTTTGCTTATAAATTGGGGAGTTCTCAATATCAAATAATGCTATTTTCAGAAAGCATGTAAAATGACATTGTACAAAGTACCCTGCAATAAAAATTAAAAAATAATAAATATTGGATGAAAGATGAGCAGTGTTTACAAAATAATATTTCACTGCGCATGCAATTAAAATATAATGTGCATAATATATTAGCTAAATGTATAGAGCAACTTTTGTGAAAGTCCCCAAAACACAGCATGAAAATTCTGAAAGTGATCGTCCATAGAATAAGCTTGAAATCCGTTGTTTCCAAGTGGAAGTAGAAAGATGAGGGGCTGTATAAAAAGTTTCATATGTTATTAAAAAACTCAGTGGCGAGTATATGGGTAAATATGTAATATTTTTTTCACTGCATGATATTTTAAAGTTGAGGCTGTCCTAAAAGTGAATGTTTGTTCTGGCTGCAGAAGAAACATTGATACTGCTGTTCGCAATATACTGTATGTGTATTTTGTATTTATACAAAATACTATATTTCGATGCAACCCCTCATCTTTTGATTCCTTTGGGGAACAACGGATTTCGAGCTTATTCTACCGACGATCACTTTCAGAATTTTCAAACTGTGTTTTGGGGGACTTTCACAAAAGTTGCTCTATACATTTTGTTCTATTCTCTAAAAAATAGTCTTTTGGGAGAGCAAATTAGTATTCAAAAATGAAACATTCAACATCAGCAACAACAACAACTTTATTTTCTTTCCATCTCTTCCGCGTTGCCACCGGCGGGAAAACAAAAACAGCCGAGCTCGCGACACATTTAACTAATATATTATGTACATTATATTTTGATTGCATTCGCGCATGCGCAGTGAAATACTCTTTAGTAAACCTGCTTATTTTTCATTCAATAGTTATTATTTTTTAATTTCAATTGCAGGTTATTGTGTACAATATCGTTTGACATGTGTCCTGAAAATAGCATTATTTGATATTGAGAACTCTGCAAATTATAAGCAAAATACTTGGAGAAATTTGGGATTGTTTTTTATAAAAAACCTTAATTTCTCCACGAGTATACATGCTATCCTCATAACAATGAACACAGATAATAACAAGAAGCATCCTAATCGTGTGCTTAAGTTTCAACGATTTTCATACATTACTTTTTACAGGGTTATCCAAAACATATTCGGTTTTCTTCATTTTGTTGGTGATCCCCTTTGGGGTTTCGGGAAAAATTCTTAGCTGAAATATATGACGTCTACCATCCTATTTACACTCCTGAGGTTTCAGGATAATTCCTCGTGTACTTTACTAGATATTCAATAAAATGTCCAAAATCGCAAGGGACCAGTCATCATTGTCAATATAGTGTATTTGAAGTGCTTGCTTATTTGGCTTCTCGAGGACAGCGTTATTTCATGACTGTGTTATATAAATGAAAAGTTCAAATTTTCTCTTGTTTGATTGAAAAAGCTTACCCATTTTTCCAATGTAGGAAGTGCATGCTTATTTAGTTTAAAATAGAATTGGTATATAATTAAGTAAATAATGCCTTAAAATCTTCATTTGAGATCAAAATAAAGAGACATTAACACTAGAATTACAGAAGGGGTCATTTTGACACCTAGCAAACTTTTATCTCTGACAGCTCTTCTATTTTTTTCCCCAAATATCTTAATCCTTTCTTGACTTTTCCTAAATCATTATGATTTACGAAATAGTAAAGATTCATGGATATTAATTGACTTTAAGATTCAAAAATCGGGAAACTAATATTTATAACAGGTTTTAAAAACTAAAATATGCTTTGTTCACTACTTCCTTTATAAAGAAAGAATGTAGAACAATTGCTATTTCGTAAGTTTTAAATTGAAAAATATTATTTCTACGATGTAATGTAATGTATGATAAAATTATTTAAAGTAATATAGAATAATATACCCCAGAAATCTTCTTAAATCTATCCTAAGCTACCTTTTATCTTATAAAAGATATCAAGAATAGTGAAGCATATAATTGATGTAAATAACTGACCAGGTGCAGAACGATGGCCGAATGGTAGAGAGCTGCTTCTATAGGTTCATGGTTCAAATTCCGCTGTTAGTATGGATGTTCCTACCCGTTAGGAATTGGCTTTAACACTAGAATTACAGAAGGGGTCATTTTGACACCTAGCAAACTTTTATCTCTGACAGCTCTTCTATTTTTTTCCCCAAATATCTTAATCCTTTCTTGACTTTTCCTAAATCATTATGATTTACGAAATAGTAAAGATTTCAAGAAAATCGTATTTATATTTTAGCCCTAACAAATGATTATACCTAGAAATACGGCAGGCTATATACTGATGTAGAAGACAAGTGTAAACTTCATAATGACTCTTTCACTATTTTATTAGCAGAACTGGAAGCATTCATAGCGTTGTTGTACGTAAGGGGGCATTAGCCGCCAATGGCTTACCAATTCTTAGTTTGTGGTCCAAGACTTGGGGACCAAAGTTTTTTCATGAAACTATGAGTAGAGATAGGTTTCCGGAAGTTATGAAATTCCTTCGTTTTGAAAATAAACTAACAAGGTCTTCATGTTTGCAGTGTGATAAATTTACACTAATATCCGAGGTATGGCGGAATACTTTTATAGAAAACTGTAAGCTTTGCTACAAACCAAATGAAAATATTTCGTTTGATGAACAGTTATTCCCTACAAAAACAAGATGCCGTTTCTTGCGGTATATGCCTAACACGCTCGATAAATTCGGAATAAAATTTTGTCTAGAAGTAGATGTTAGGACAAAATACTTATTAAATGGATTTCCATATTTAGGAAAAGATGAAATGAGACCAAGTGATCAAAGTTTAGGAGAGAACTTAGTAAATCGTTTAACTGATCCTACATACCTGCAAAGTCTGTATATTTTTAAAAACAAACTGTAGTTGTCATAATTTACGCTATTTTAATTTATTTTTCACAAATATATTATATAATATAGAGAAGTATGTGGATATCTTATCAAGGGGTCAAAATGACACCCGCCGTAATTCTAGGTATACAAAGACCACCGTAATTCTAGTGTTAAGTGTTAACAACAAACAAAATCTTCATCACGTTCAAGTAAACAGTCAAAGAATGGCCAGCTATATGCTTATTGCTATTTATTTTAACTTCCGAAAAAATGCAAATGAATCACAATAATTTTACTTTAGATTGAACCTTTCACGAACCAACAAATGTTGTCCTAACGTAATTTTTATGAATCACAGATGTCCGTAGGAAAGACAGTGGTAACTTCTAGCCTTGATTATTAAATCCCTTGGAAATCGCAAAAGATTTGTTGTAAGATCTTTTCAGTCTTGCTTCATCTGAGAAACATACGAAAAAAACTGGTTTGATTGGTTGGTTGGTTTGATGCGTAAACACCAACATCCTCAATCAGCATCAGTCAAGATGACTGTTGTAAAACGTTGCATACAAAAAAATTAACTGATGTGGCTCAGACTTATCTAAATACTTAGCAATGCTCGCTTCAGTAAATACAAACACATCGGTGTTTCAATACACAGTTTTTATTTTAGTAATTATTAAGGACTAAACCCCTTTTTCAAGAAAGCACAGTTATTACAAAAACCCAGAGAAGACATCGTAGAGATAACGTAAACACGTAAGCAAAGAAGTGATTTCCAAGATCCTTGAAAGAAAAAACTACTTTACAAACTTCTCACATTCAATTCCTTTTTTAAGTTGTGATTTGATTTTGTTTTTCAAATTGCCAATTTTGTAGATTTCAGGTAAGGATTTTTAAAAATCCCTTCTAGATTATGTACTTGAGGTATATGCTATTACGCGCATACTGTATAAGTTAATTTTGTATTATGTTCTAGATTGAATTTTCTGTTAGAGATAGCTACAAATAGCATTGAACATTCGTTTGACAGAAAGACCGAGTCTGTATCATGCTTTAGAACTGATGGTGATTTCTAGTTCTCACGCTGTGACGTCACTACGCCAAGACAGCCAAGTGCTAATAAAACAGCGGCAGGTGTTCATTTAGTAGGTGTTGATCACACAGGCGGTGACTCCTGTAAGAATATTTCCTTGCTGGACATGGCTAGATCATTCGGGTTTTAACCTTCAAATGAGCTTTTTCCGGTTTAGTTATTAGGCGAGCGGCCTTACATAACGTGAACCAGGACCTGATTATCGCACGGGCACTTGGGGCACGTGCCCTGGGCACGAAAATTTAGTCGAGTGCTTGAAACACATATTAAGTGGGGGAAAATTGCAAACATACGCTACCATCGTTAAGTTTTAATAAATTATTGTACGAGGTAATTGTGTTTGTCATGAACTCTATTGTTTCCTATTTACTTTAATTTTACTGTTATTTACCTGATAATTAATTCCCTCAAAGAACCTGGTGCCCTTTTTATCCCATGGGTTATTGCCTATTTATAAGACAGATTATTAGCAACGTACCATTATAAACCATTAAATCATCTCATCAATTTAAATTATTTTTAATTCTATTATTATTTATTTTCTGCACCACAGAGATTGTGAGTGTGACAAGGTAAAAATAAAAAAAGTGGGTCACTCTAGGTCTTTAAAAGTCCTTAATTTTTAGCATGGTTAAACAGAAATAATAATGATTACTTAAAATGAAAATTTTGTGTTTTTGATTTTGAATATTACTTTAATGCTAATTTCTTAAATATGTTTGCTAATTCAATGTTATAATTTTTATATGACTGTAATTATGATAACTTGTCGCTATAAATTTGCATGGGGGTGGAGGGCACAAAATTGGATTGTGCACTGGGCACAAAAGTATCTTAGTCAGGTCCTGACGTGAACACTACTACCCCTCAAAGGATAAATATACATTAACCAGAGGGTGGGGAACACAGCACCCAATATACATTTGTAAACAATTGTAACTATACCAAGAACCATATAGGTTGAAACAGTAACCAAAAGTAGAGATACGTGATGAAGACTTCTGGAGAAGGACCCACCTAGGGCAGTCAAGATAAAGAAGAAGAAAGTCAGATGTAGACAATAAATTTATTAAGAATCACGAAATTTTATATTACATATTAAGTCATAAAATAGCAAAGAACTGAAAAGCATGTTTTTCTTTTAAATAACATTCATTTGCAAGGAAACCACTCTATTAAATAAAATGTTGTAATAATAAAAATGTTTTATTTCCGAACAGAAGGTTTTAAAATATGCACAGAAAGAATTACTCAGAAAAATTTAATACATAAAATAGTATAATAGTAATAAATATAATGATATATGCAATAAATTGAGATACATAATTCCTATTTAAACCAAATTTTCTAACTTTTACCTTTAGCAACACTTTTTTCTTAAATATCTAATCCCTATAGGAGTCTTCTGATTTGATTGACTTTTCTAAAACAGTGGGTAGCACAAGAACGTAAAGTAGAGGCCGCTTCAGATTTGTTGTAGAAGTGGATACAGAAAAAAGCAGTTCCTTCCCGTTTAATGTTTGTCTCTTTATTTAT